>CM056994.1:313904910-313962410 GCA_029891345.1 Dryococelus australis | reverse complement strand
ATGCTGATGTACATGTTCCACTAGGACGTGATGAAGACCCTATATGGAAGAGACATCGATCTCCTGTATACAGACACCGAATCGTTACTGTTCGATATTAGAAAACAGAACTTTTATGATTACTTGGTTTCGGACTCAAAGTTATTTGCAGAGTTTGACACCAGCGGCTATCCCAAGAATCACAAATGCTTTTCGGCCATCGACAAGAAGATAGAGAGCAAGTTCAATGACAAGTGCGATGGGTTGATCACGACCGAATTCACGGGGCTACGGTAGAAAATGTATACATATGAATGAGAGGGAAAAGTGACAGAATATGCCAAGAGAATTCATAAATGAGTGGTGAAGAATAAAATCAAATTTGAATACTTCGTGGATGTTTTGAACGATCATACGAGCATGAGGATGAACGTCCACATAATTTGCTCGCACCAGCATATCCTGTATTTGGAGTGCATCAACAAGATGGCGCTACGATGGAAAGATGACAAGCGACTCATATGTGAAGATGGCGTACGCACGTTTCCATACGGCTATTATAGTATTTTGGTGTCCTCCGCATTTTGTTGTGTGTGATATCTTGTATATTTGGTATATGTATGTCTTCTTCATTTCGCTGTGTGTGATTTTATGTACGTAGATGTCCTCTGAATTTTGTTTTTTTGTTTTTTTTTTTTTCTTCTGAATTTGTGTTCTCCACATTTCTGCATTTCGTATATATGTACAATGCATTTTCGTGCTATTTCCGCATTTAGTAGTTTGTGATTTTTGAATATTTGGCCATTTTTGTGCATATGTTCTCCGCACTTGTATGTTTTTCCTGTATTTTGTACACATGTTCTCCAAATTTGTGTAGTTTTTTCTGCGTTCGACTGAAGAGTTTTCTGAATTGAAATTCTATCTTGTGTTTTTTTGGTAGCTGCAGCAGAATTTACTTTTTGGCAAGAATTCGTGTCGCCAAAAATTTTAACGCGTGTATCATATACTTGTGGCTCTGTTGTAAAAAATTGTTATATGAGAACATGTATTAGAATAAAATATAATTTCCTCCAGGGTTACAAATGTTTGACGTGCAATTCGTCCCAAGTCGTGTGGATAGTTAAAACATGTACACGGCTAGTTTGAGGGGAAGCGGAACGACATGATCAGCATAGAAGGCAATCACATCCAGAGACGAGGTAAGAGAGGCCTAGTTTTGTGGAAGGGGGTGGAGGTCTCCAACTAATAAGCGAATGCGTGTAATTGACCGTTTAAATAACTAATTAAAAATATTGGTGAAAAACTGAGGGGTGTAAATGTCCGAAGAGTCTTACTGAGTAATTACGATCAAAGAAAAGGGATAATGGACATGTAAAGCATTTCATGAGGAGCTGGGATAACTTGGTTCATATGGATTTGCGATGTAAAGGAGGAAGATCGTCAAGTTAGCGAAAGATGGAGAGAGAATACAGGGCAACCGTCAAATAGTGACGTTCTTTCTAGTAAATCTTTTTCAGTGGAGCCGATCAAATCACAGTTTTAGAACTTTTTGAAAGACCTAACGATACAAAATCGATAATTCGTCATTATCTTCATTATATCTAGCATGGTAAAAATTAATTTCAATAACTCTGAGTTTTACTTTTAATGAAACGGAAATCTTTTTGTCATGTTAAAACGTAAATTTAAGTTTTACAGAGCACTTAAGGCAAAGAAAATATTTATACAAGGGAAACTGAGAATGCACAAATTTCCTATGAATATTAATATACTGATTATACGTTGTTGAGACGCTCCAGTGGTTAAACATTGGTTTTTATGGGGCAGGGGGGGGGGGGGGAACTGTGCATTGTTTGGTTAAGAGGTTAAGAGCAATTTTAGAACTCTCCGTAGATTTTCTTAATTTTAATCTTAAACGTATTTCACAATTTTGTGTTAAGAATTGCCTCAATTACGCGAATCTTACCGAAACATAAAACGAATGCTATTGTAATAATACATCTGAGATTTTACAGCAGAATCTTTGTAGAGTGAATTTGTATTTACATTTGTTGAGCTTCTCCAACTAAGCTGAACATATTCACAGTTTATATGACGCTCTTCACTAGTCACTAAATCGATTGTTTAGACCTCGCATTACTGTGCGAGTATCTGTCTTGTGTCATTAGACTTCCATGTTTGCTTGCGTAGTATTTGATGTACCAGCTCTTAAAACTAGACGATTGAGAAGCGTGAAGAAACTCAGGAGATGCGGCGGGTTTCACCAGAAAGATTTATTAAACAGTTTAAATTTCATGTCCCCAGCAAACCACCTAAAAGGCTTAACGGGATTGGAACTCCTCAATGCACTGAAGGTTGCGAACCACTTATTACACAATGATCGAACACATAGTCATGGTTGGTGGTTGAATACCAAACTGACATTACCGTTCTGCCTTTTTGCCATATGAGCGTAAATGCTTACCGATTACAACTTGCCGAGTGATCTCCAGAAATCCTGTCATTTTAGCTTCAGGTGGTAAGTTTGATACGTTTTTTGTTACTGTTTCCAGATACAGTGTAAAAATGCTATAATATTTTGTGTTAACATATTTTCTCTGAACCACTGTAGCTTCTTGTTTCATTCATTTTTAACTGGATTCATACGTTCAGTTCTACAGTCCCAATGTCTACACTGGCCCAGCTGAATGAAGAAAACATGTTCTACATAGAAGTCAAGCATGTACTTCGTAAACTAAGATTTTATTAGTCAGTTAACTATACCCGCTGCAAAACATTACATTTAATTACTTTTGTGTAGTCTATTGTAGTAGTTAGAATTGGGGAATGCGTTTGGCAGGAGCTCATGAGCAGGGATTTGGGATTTTGGACGTCATCATGGTTTTCGTCATTTTGGAATTTTTCTAACAAAATCGCGTATTTTTACTCAAAAATTACAGGTTTTTACCCAAAAGTCCCCTAAAAATTTCCCATTTTGCCCAGCTGCAAAAAAGGGCTCGCCCAGAAAAATCATTCAGGTGATTCTGGCCGCTATCTTGAATTCCCGACTTCCCGCTCTGCCATTCCGCCCACGCGGCTGCCATATTGGATCCAGGTGACCTTGATCTTGACCATTGACCTTGAAATCAGAAAATCTCCAGAAAATCCCAAAAAATATGATTTAAAAATTTTAAAAACCACAAAATTTAAAAAAAAATCCTTAAAAATACAAATATTAAAAAAAATATCCAAAAATAAATAAAAATCCCAAAAAAATCACCAAAAAATAAAAAAATATATAAAAAATCTAAGAACATAACGTCAACTTCACACTCATCACACCACCCTAAACATCCACTCCTACCCTAACCTACCCACATTCCAATACTAGAGAACAAATAAAAATCACAAAAATTGAGAAAACGTATACCAAAAATCGTAACTCCAGCATGTCTGTCATGTCATCATTGCCATCAGACACCAACCATAACATACGAGGTGACAACCCTTCAGCATATCAACATACTATACAATCTGTATATATCAACTAAACACCACAGCAGATAATCATGCCAACCAAAAAAATACAGCCTAAACCATGTCATCCACTCTAATAATACAGGCCATATCAACCACCATACCTCAGACTTACTGATCAATCATAACTGTCAACTATATTGACTACCATTTCAGCCCATCTAACTTCACCAGTTACACATGTAAACAAGCCATACCAGCCACTGTAACTCATGAATGCCATCTGCTCTACCAACCAACACCAATCGAAATATATTCATCGTTCGTACCTCTTACTATAACTCAAGCATGCCTCAACCATTCAGTCCACACTAACTTACGAAAAATTTACTTACTGCTCATACTTTCTGCTCTACTGGGCCACACCAGGTAAATATATACTAGTCACCATACCAACCAACCATCTTTATAGCCCAAGTCATACCAGGCCAACCAGCATACCATCTATAACCAAAGAAAAATCCAGTAATACTAATCAACCGCATCACCCAATACACCAAGCAAAATATACATCATAACACAAGTGTACCAAGCAACTATACAGATTGGGCCAGCCCATAACTTAACACCCATTCTACTTGTTCTGTCCACCAACACTGCTTATACCTACCAACCATACCACCCACTATTACTCTAGCGTATCTCAACCATTCGTCCACACAGACCATACAAAGCAAAACATACATCCCATACTAGTAACACGATCATCTTCTTCTCATACCATCCACCATGCTAACTGACACCAGTCAAAATACACTGATTGCCCATACCAAACACTTTAACTCAAGCATGCCTTAGCATTACAGGACTCACCGACACACATATACTGTCCACACCATTCGACTAATCCCAACAATTGAAAGACAGATATCCTGAAAAACATATCACCCAACATACCAACCAGTATAACCCAAGTTTGCCAAGCCAATTTATAGTCAAGACCAACCCGCATCACAAACATTCTTACCATCAGTCAAACTAGCAAAACTTAACCTACTAAAGCCCAAGAAACCTAACATAACCTAGCCTACCAAAGGCCAGAAAAATCAGAAATAACCTAACATAACTAGACTACCATACTCCAGTTAAATATTATACTTATCCTAAGCACATATTTGTCCCACATGTCTAGCAATATTTCAGCCACTTGCGACGCTCTTCTTCGTGCTCTCTGGTGTTCTCGCTCATTCGCATTCTCTCGGAGCAAATTGGGACGGCCAGAGAGCGCTACCTATGACGTATGTGTGACGTTTCTGCGAGAACGAGAGCACGTAAGATGCTCTCTGGGCGATTTGAGATGCGACTCACGTGTGTGAATGAGACATTTCAGAGTTTAAAGTTGCTAATGATGGTTTTGCCACGCCGTCGCGAAAATTATGTGAAAGTGATATTGTTTACAGTTTGAAGACAAATATACCACCTCGTATCTCACTAAGATAAGCGTCGCGGAGTGAGAGACAGTAATACACACGCACGCACCTGGGGTTTCATTTTCTTCACAGCTTATGAACTACTAGCTGACTACGAGATTACAGTAAAGGTTATATCGGCAGAACAATTGATTCAACAGAAAAAGTATGTAATGGAAGTTTTCCAAACGAAATAACAATCTCGTCGAAAATATTTCTTGTCGACTCAAAAGTGAATCACTACTGAGATTCTCAACATAGGTCATCAAAAAATGTAAACCGTTATTCAGGCACAAATTAAAACATGTTTTGTGTTGTTCAAACACTTATACGGTTCTTTTTAAATTCTGTCAGTGTTTAGAGATAATTCCTAGAAATAAACAACGAATAATTAATAGTACAGATACTGCTGCTTATCATATTCTTTTCTGTTTTCATCCATTAAAATTTCTCTGATTAAGATCTTCCATGCTTTGTTCTTTTGTCTATAAGATATCTATCAAATACCTTGTACTTTTAATAAGCTTCATGTTTAGTATTGCGTCTCTCTTCTATTTACATATTTTCGTTGGATAATAATCCAATTGTTTTTCTTTTATACTCTTGTACAAGCATTCTACTAAACATTCGTGGAGCAAGAGAGGTAAAATGTGTGAGCAAGCGCTCAGTTATATAACAGTAAGTAATAATCGTGAAAGTATAGTATTTATATTTTATGTATGCTTTTACTATTCTTATTACTGACTGTCACTCTTCGGCAATAATATACCCACTTTTACATTTTGATTCTGATTACTGCTATTTTTACACAAAACGCGGCGTAGTACCACTTAACTAGAATCCCGCAAATGGTGCGCATCTAATCTGCTACTTAAAACGCGCAATAATAATAAATTACAATTAATCGGTACTGTTTATATACTATAGAACTGAAGTTTTACGAAAGTATCTCATGTGCTGTCAGACATTGATACATCAGGGGCGAGGAGAAAGAGAGAGAGAGAGAGAGAGAGAGAGAGAGAGAACACGTGCAGCCTAGCTTACTACCTTCCTGCCTCATTTGCGTAAGCGTTGTAAGCACATATCTTGCGTACGGCTCTTAACTTTTCGCAATATAGAACGTATACCTCATTTGCGTAAGCGTAGTAAGCACATATCTTGGCCAAGGCTCTTAACTATTCGCGCCAAGCTTTTATATACTAAATATAAATTGATACAAAAAATTTTAATTTGTAGTCAAGTTTATTACGGCTGTTCGATCACGTCTTACAAGTTCTGCAATTTCTGTAACTACTCTTATAATTATTTTTATCTTTTTAGTCAATTTATTTATAAAAACTTGGTTTTAAAATGTGTTTTACAGTACATTTTTTCACGTTAGCTTAAATATCTGTTTCACCGGAATCATTAATAAGTACGGATTTTAATATACCAATTCACTGCACGTCAGGGTTACTGTAACCTCGACTCAACGAGCAGCGATCCACATGTTCTAGAATTCAACGATGTGGATATTGAATATAACGTAACTCGGTCACCTGATGGAAATCATCTATTGCAGCGTTTCCCAAAAAAAAATTTTCTTCGTGACCCGGTTATTTTTATGATTTTTTTTTCGTAGCCCACTAAAAACTTATTGCCTCTTTTGAGTTGTGTAGGTAAAATAAAACATTATTTCGATGTCAATATAATTTTCATGTACTTTAATAATTACTTATAATATTATAAGTTTTATATGAAATTATTATAAATATAATTGCAAAAATGAAATTAAAATAATATTAAATTATTAATGAGATGTGTAGAGCTGTTTATTGTGGCCCGGTATCGGGTAGTAATCCACCATTTGGGAAACGCTGATCTATTGTCTTCTCCATCTCCATCAGCTGTAAGTATTTAAACCAGCAACGGAACATCTGTAAAAAAAAAGTGTCGGCAAAAATAAGTAGGACTGAAACTTGTTCAGTTGGAAAAGGAAAAAATTAAATTAATGAAAGATGACACCCACAAGCAACCCAAGTAGGGAAAAATAAGCAGATAACAGTTGGCCAACTGTTAGCGCAGGTGGTGCATGTTCGCCCACATGACTGTGTTTTCTAATGTGGCACACAATAAGAACACGTGAACAATAGTGACTGTATTTACTTGGGTAACATTTTTGATGTTGGCCATTGAAACAAAATGAGTGACAGAATTTAATGTATGGCCCACAAGCTAACATCAGTGAATCAACCACTGGCATCTTAGAACACGTGGAAAATATGTGGCTAATGTATGTCAATGAGTATGAAAATAAGATCATTTTTCCATATAAAACCCTCATGTGGTAGACAGGTTCAATTCCGATAGTTGGATTACGGGCCACTTATTACAAAATGAAGTACAGAATTTCATATGTGGCCCACAAGCAAACATCAGTGAAACACCCATATGCATTTTAGTGTATGTAAAGAACGTGTGACTGATGTATGCCAAAGAGTATGATTATAAGATCATGATTGCGCATAAAGCCCTCGCGTGGTAGAATGGTTAATTTCTGATAGTTGGGCATCATCATGTGTGAAATTGTGGGCCATTTAACACAAAATGACTGACGGAATTTCATGTATGGCGCACAAGAAAATGCCTGTGAAACGCCCACAGGCATCTTAGAGTATGTAAAGAATGTGTAGGTGATGTTGGCCAAAGAGTGAATACCGCCTTTTGTGGTATGCCAAATGTCCCTTATTACTGAGTAAACATGATCTGCAAGCTTATGTTCCATTTAGGGCATACTGACTATGTGTTGTTGTGCAGTAGCAAATAGTATATGGGTATTCAAATGATATTTTATTACATGTATATATGAAGTAAAATCATAACGTAGAGTTGCTAGTAATAGTAAAAAAATTGTTTTTAGACCAGAAACCTGCAAAGCATAACACGCAAAAAAATTCATTATTTTGTATATTAAATTTTATGTGAAAGTAATCTGAAACTAAAATACTAGTATTTTAAACAAAATACATAAATCCCAGTATTGACTCGTTATACTAACATCCTCTATATAGCAAAGCTAATAATGCATTATGTACGTGAATTAAGTATCCAGATTTTCTTAAAAGGTCGTATACGAATTCATGGTAGATTAGTCGATAGAGCGAGTCGTGGCCGAGCAGCGGCGGAGTAAACATCGCGTCCGGTGTGCGGAGTTCTGTCGCCCCGCGCTCTTAAACGGGGCTCTGTTCCAACGCGAGTAGTAATAGTGCTATATTAGTGTCAGTCACGTCTAGGGTTGTCCAATATGTCTAATGTGCGCGTGAATACCTTGCGTATCGCGTTTTCCAAACGACCTTCGGCCATGGAAATACATGAATGGACTGATACGGTTTTAACTGTAACAGAAGATCAAATTGAAGCTATTCAACTGGATGGGCACCAGAACTATTTGTTTTCAAAACTTGTTTCCTCTGGACCTTGTGAAGCGATACTGCGTCGCACCAACGGCCAATTAACTTTAGTCACCGCAGACCAGGAAAGGATCAACGTCATCATCGAACAAGCTTTCGACAACTTAAAAATTTACCTATAGAAATAGACAACCAAAAAATTCAGACGGAGTTAGTGAAGTATGGTCGACTTGTTACATTATAAGATGAAGTATGGAATCATAAATACAAATTACAAGTAAAAACGGGAGTAAGCATGGCAAAGATGGAAATAGAAAAAGACATTCCATCTTACGTTTCAGTTGACGGCTTTCGGGCTGTAATGATATATCCCGGACAACCACGAGCGTGCAGTTACTGCCAGTCTCCTACTCATGAACGAATTGCGTGTCCTAATTTGCAAGAAAAGGACGCACGTGCAATACGCCGCTGGGGGATGAATAGGGCAACGGAAATTTTCGCAGCTGACACGCCTATACTGTCCACCACTTCGCAGACGCGAGCAGCAAGGTCCAGTACAAACACCTGTCGGTGACTCATCTGCTGAGCGGTCAACCTCTACACCTTAGTGACCGCGCCACGCCAGATACACATGGACGCGGCTCAAAATACCGTTACTGCTCGCGCAGGGCTACCACCACACACACAGGATGTCTCGCCACTACACATTCCATTGTCCTCTGTTTCATGGGTGGACAGCATGGACGTGGAGAGCGCAAACAATGCAACCACACGACGGGAGCATGTAACAACTACGGATGAAAATATGTCCGTAAGAGAAAAGCGACCTTACGAACGTGACGCCCGGGCCACAAGAGTGAGTCCTGTTCGCAAAGCGAGGTGTTATCGCAGAGTGAACAATCACAGATACAAGACAGGAAGGAATCTTTGGAACTAGCAAAGGCCGTTATAAATAAAATGTGTGCCTCTAGCCAAGAACGTCCTGATAACCCAACTAACTAACAATAAGACCGGCACATGTGTGCATCCCCACCTGTATGCCCTATTGCCGGCCCCCATTTTTCTTTGTCCACTTTTCCTTTTTGTCCACCTTTCCATTTCTTTCTCTCTGATACTATCACTACATTTTTTAGGCACACATGATAGAGTTATTGACAATTTTAACTTTAAATATTTGTGCAGTCTCGGCCAGTGCGCGATTGGCGGCGCTAGAGATATTGATTCGAACACAGGCAGTTGACATTGCATTCTTACAAGAAGTAGCGATTCAAGATTTTATAGGGTTTCATACCTTCAATGTGTATACAAACTTTGGTGACCGGGGACGGGGGACAGCGATTATCACACGTGCGGGGCTGGAACTTGAAGACCTGCGCTACCACCCGTCAGGCCGAGTGATGTCAGGACGAATAAACGATGTGTCGCTAGTCAATGTTTATGCTCCCTCCTGCTCCCAATCGAGATATGAAAGAAATCAGTTTTTCTCCGTGGATTTGATTCCGTTTTTCCATCCACCCTGTAATCAGTTCATACTCGGTGGAGATTTCAACTGCATAGTTCACCCCCATGATCATCAGGGTGGCATCTATCCTACTAATGCTGCCCTATCTACTTTAATAACAAGCTTATACTTGTGTGATGTTGCATATAACATCAAAGGAATTCATTACACCTATGTGACTTCACAGAGTCGGTCTAGGATTGACCGATTCTACGTGAAAAAACAGCATATACATAAGGTGCATCGATATGACGTTCTTCCGGTAGCGTTCAGCGATCACTCTGCAGTGATATTTACGTATGAAAAGTTTGCGAATGTAACACGGTTTGGCAGAGGGACATGGCGTCTAAATACGTCTTTATTAGAGAGCTCAGAAGTAAAAGAGGACTTCTTAACTAATTGGGTACGTTGGCATAGCAAAAAATACCAGTTCCCCTCTGTGGCGGTGTGGTGGAATGTGTGAGTAAAACCTAACGTCATGAGGCTTTTTAAAAGGCATACGTACCGACTGGCAGAAGAACGTAGGGGAACACGTGCATTCTACGAACGTTTGCTACACGAACTTCACCTGCAGGTAAACAATGGTGCACACGTAACTCCGCGTATTAGAGACACGAAACAGAAGCTTATGCACTTATTGAGAGAACAGTTTAAAAATCGTCATATTATGATAAATGATAAAAGTCTATTCGCAGAAGAGAAATTTAGCATGTTTAGTATAATTAAGGAACAACAGCAAATACGACGCAAGGTTATCAACCAGCTTGCTGACAGTGATGGCGCTATTGTTCGGGACCGGCCGGAAATTGTGAAAACGCTTTGCAGTTACTTTGCAAATTTATACTCGAAACAAGACACGGACGATGCTATGCTTCCGTCAGTTTTGCAGGGTTGTGAAAACAGAGTTAGCTGTGACAGCAAGACGGACATGTAGGCGCCATGTTTAGATGCGGAAGTTAATACAATAATACAGCAATTGCCATCAAAGAAATCTCCTGGTATTGACGGTATTCCATACGAATTTTACAAAACTTATTGGGATATTATTGGTACCGACTTCTGCGAAGTTGTTTGCGATGTGCTTGAACGAGGGGAGTTATGCAAGTTTCATACAGAAGGGATAATTGTTCTCATACCCAAAATATCCCATCCACGTAAACCCGCAGATTATAGGCCAATTACACTTTTATGTGCCGATTATAAAATAATTTCTCGGTTTTGTGCGACCAGGTTAACCAAGTGATTGTCAGATATTATTGGTCCCGGCCAGACATGTACTGTTCCAGGACTTTCAATTTTACAAGGCGTGCTTGCCCTAAGGGACATTGAATTACATTCGTCAATATAACACAGTAAAATGGCCATCTTGAGTATTGATATGAATAAGGCATTCGATAGAGTCGATCATAAATTTTTACTTCATGTTATGCATCATTTCAATTTTCCAGCCAATGCAGTACAGTGGGTGCGGATGGTGTGTACCGGAATTTGGTCACGGCTGTTGGTTAACGGATTCCTTATCCCAGCAATTAAGATCGAGAGTTTAGTTCGAGAAGGATGCCCGCTATCCATGATTATATTTACTATCGCCATTGAACCTCTGTGCAGAATGCTCAGTGCCCTCTTGCAAGGATTCCCTGTAGCAAACCTGTCCTTTAAATTAAATGAATATGCTGATGACATCACATGTGTCGTTCGTTCAGAGCGGGAAATTACAGAGACGGCAGAATGTCTGGAACTTTTTCGCAGTGTTTCTGATCTGCGAGCGAATGCTAACAAAACTGCCGTACTGGAGCTCAGCGCGACCAGCGAGCCATTTGATGACTTTTTTCCCTTTCGGAGGACCGAAACTATGAAAATATTGGCCATATACTTCCACGCAGACTCCACTCTTATGTTGCATTATAATTGGAACATGACAATAAATAAACTCCGTGCTCGTCAAATAGAAATTAATTATCGTCGTAAAAATATACTCAGAGGGTTACTTTAATAAATGTATTCTTACTTGCGAAGCTGTGGTATGTGTCACATATATTCCCACTACCACGTCAACAAAGTGCACAAATACTACAGATTGTTGGCCGCATGTTGTGGAAATCTTATATATTTAAATTATCTAGGCCGCAACTTTATATTTCCTTCCAAGATGGAGGCCTGAGTCTAATTAATCACGTTTTGAAGTGTGAGACCTTATATTAGTCTTCAGCAATTGCAACAATTTTGCGCCCAGAGGACATTTACACAGCATTGCAGAAAATGATGTGGTCTGGAGTTAGACGCATGCCATTTCAATACCGTCAGGCAAAGAAAGCACTCGCAACTCTAGTAGAACACTTACCGGAAGGGACAGTCGCATCAGCGAGATATTTGTACATTCGGCCTTCCAAAACGTCGGCTGTAATTCCATCTGCTGTGAATCGCACCCCAACCATCCGCTGGAGGCGCCCATGGAAAATACTTGTCGATCCTAACCTTTCCTCGGATCTTCGAGCTGCAGCATTCGGCTTCTACAATAATATCGTGGCAACTCAGCAGCGTAAATACAGCATTCACCTGACAGCTGACCCTGCATGCCCGCTGTGTGGCAACACCGACACGGCCCTTCATAGGGTAATTTCCTGTGTTTATGCAGCTCCCATCTGGCAGTGGTGTCGTGTATGAGTACGAAAAATAATTCGCGATGAACGTGGAGATGTCAGCGACACTCACATGCTTCATTGCGATTTCTTCATCTTCCCTTCAGTTCGACGAAGAGCTGCGGCCTGGTTTGTACTTCATGCGATCGGTTTTTTTGGTGGACCATTCGAAACCGGTGACAGTTCAAGACTTTGTCCAGCTTCTTCGTCAAGATAGGTGGAACATGGCGCGGCGTAGCACATTGCGTCAGTGGCACGGCAATTTTTTATTTTCATTCTGACGTTCACGCCTACAGGAAGTGCGTGTATATTACCTAGGTTGGGTGTACGCCGTGCGCTGCCCACCCCTCGGTCCTTACAAGTGTACAATTTAATGTTCCAGTAGTAATCGTCGATAGGTGGTAGTGTTATCAATCAGTGTCACGTGTCGTGGTGTACGTCGTGCGCTGCCCCTCACGTTAAATAATTTTTTATGTGTTCATCAACTTTGTCAGTAAAACCAGTTCACCAAATGTTCATATCGTTTTGTGCCCCTATGTAAGAATTGTGTAGATATTTTATTGAGTATTTTGTTATTGTTTATATTGTGGGTTGAATGTGTAATGTATATAATAGGTTAAGGGTAAACGCCTCTGTATATCATGTGTGATAATAAATCAATTTTTGTTTAAAAAAAAATAGCATATTTGATTGTAGACTAAAGTTTTGTGAGTTCGATTCCAGGTTTCTCCAAAGAAATTGACTAATTTTGAAATAAAGCTGAAGAAAACACATGTGAATATGATATACATCAATTTTATTTCGGTTAGACACAATTATTTCTTTGGTTTTGAATTGCTATATATATATATATATATATATATATATATATCCTATATATAACCTATATATAACCTATATTTAAATAAAGTTATACTATCCTTCAGATGTAAAGTCACATAAATGTGGATTACATTCAAATCCTTTACAATAAAGTTTTTTAAAAATTACGTAAATTTTATTCGTCCTTTAGGATTTATATGTAGAGATTTTAACTTAACATTAGTAGTTTTGAAACGACTATGGAAAGAAGTCATGTAAATTTGTTTTGTAGTGTGGGTGCTGAAATGTTTTGTTAGTTTCGGTTCGAATAGTCATAGAGCTAACAGCAGCTTATAGCTAACTAGTAAACATGTGTGTAGGAGTGTGTGAAAAACAAAGGTATACTTTTGAATATAGGGCCTTTGATTAGCATAGGCCAACACCATACACACTGCAACTGTTTGCAAAATAGAAATAGCTAAGGACACATTAACAATCAACTTGTAAACTTATTGCACCTACCAGAATTGCATACACTTAACTGACTATGCCGCAGACATATGCCAGGAAACCTGTTACGGGAAGCATTCAGCTCCTCAAACCAGCTATACACATGTCACTTTCAACCAAACACAACAGTGATGCAAAGGAACTAACTAAATGTGTAGCATTTAAATCGGAAGACCAGGTCAATGGTGAAGTGTCAAATTTATATGATACCAGACCTTCACCTTAAAGCTGTATATAACAAACATGAGGAAATATACACGCAGCAGCTGACCAATAAAATTGAAGTGAATGCACCTCCCTATGTTTGCTAAAAATAACAATTATACGGGCAAGTGTAGTAACTGAAAATATAGATTTCTGGTGTGTCTCCCGTAAGTATTTATAATTGAAATATCTTTCAGTGTAAAGAATATAGTTCAACACAAAGTAACACCTGTTCTCACACTGCCGTTGATGACTGACTCAGCTATCTGTCTCTGATTACTCTACTTTTAATTACCCTGGTTAGCTATATATATATCAGTCAGTAGAACAAAACTAAACACAATTCTCAAGGTATGTGTGGCAAGCTTGGGAAATATTATTAGTTGAGTACAG
Source organism: Dryococelus australis (assembly GCA_029891345.1). Lineage (NCBI taxonomy): Eukaryota > Metazoa > Arthropoda > Insecta > Phasmatodea > Phasmatidae > Dryococelus > Dryococelus australis. The sequence goes on along the minus strand of CM056994.1, from coordinate 313,948,069 downwards.
CTATATTTTGCAATCAATTCCACATCACCATTGCGTAAAGGTCAATGGAAGTGACGATTTACAATACCTTATGCAGATGCTGTATATTAGCTGAAATAGCACACGGCTACCTTAATTGGCGTTTAACACATACGCCTATGTTCAAAACCACTGAACATAACATTTCCGTTGGGGTCAATTCACTTCACACTGTAATGCTACAATAATGTATTGTGTCAGACATAATTATCATTAACATATTTTTATGGTAATATTTATATTACACACGTAACACTTTTGCTTGATTATTCTATATGTAAATATCGTTTTCATAAGTTTTGCACTTGTAATATGTCATATGGTTTGTATTTTTCTGTACATGTAATAATTTTAATAGTTTTCATTTTTTTTAAACGTTAGGATATTTAAATTTTGTTGTAAGGGGGCAAACTTTATTCTGTTTAAGCTAGTTAGGTCCTCATATGTTTGTGTTACTTATTTCAATAATTTTATTTGCTTCTTTTTTGGTCTTACTTGTAAGTCATTCTTATTAATTAACTATCGTATATTTTGCTTAGAGGCCCTTAACTCTATGTTTTGTTAGTTTAGGACGGAGAAAGTGGCACGTACGAGGTTGGTTGGTAGTTTTCAGGATCCTATTGGACTACAGGTTTGATCCCTGCCTCCCGTTAGCTGAAACCTCTACGCTCTTTGTGCATGATCCAGCTATTTGAGGAAGAAGATCCCCCCCCCCTTCCTGGTGCGACGCCATACTAGTAAGATGTGACAGGACTCTCTCCTGCAAGTAGGTGAAATGTAGACAGTGTGCCAGCTGACGTGTACGAGGTTTTACGACCCAGCTAGGATCCCTAGAAGTCAGGGGATAGATATAGTTACGTCTGCGTTAGAGCTAGGACTCCGCAATGCCTAGGATGCCCCATCACCTGCATCACTGAAGGGGTTCTTTGATGTAATTCATGGCTGACTACGAGAGGAGATTATACGTCTACAGAAACTACAACGATTTTTAACTTCAGTTCAAGTAACAATCAATCATATCTGCTATATGCTTTTTTTTTTGATAGCGTCACCTTAAGCAGTCAGAAGACGTCATTTTTCATCATTTAATTTTCTTTGGTGATTTTTTGCTTAAGTATAAACCCGAGAAGATTTCCTACTTTTCCCTGAGTTAGGCAATTAACATTTAAAATTTTAATACAGAATAAGTATACTTTTTTGTGTAATTTGTAACTTTCAAGTACCAACTTAATAACTTTAGTGACATCTAGCGAATTACATTTGCAATTACATATAGTCATTGGAAGTTATGTACGGCCACTTTTCCTTCGTCGCTGGGAGGGTATGTGTCTACTTAGATTTGTTGTTTGCCATCAGGTGTTTCGTAAATTAGTTAGTCCAAGTAAATTTAAAGAAACTGAAAACTGAACAAAATGAGAAAATAAATAAAATAACCTTGGATTTTAGACTAATCACCAGTGGTCACCTAACTCATTTGTATCTATCATATGTTGTGTTTCCAGGGCTACTGCGTGCTAGTGTTTTGTCATAATTACTTACAGGTTATGTTGCTTATTCTTATCATTGGTCTTACATGCTCGAAGTGTGTACTTTGTTACTGAGTTGTTTAAGACAATTATAGGAGATGTGGTAATCCTCCTGACTGCCAATAAGTCCGGGAAAATAAAAAGTATTCAACTGAGGCAGTTACACTTCGACATATTACGTGTAAACAAAACTACACATCTGTATCTGATTAAGGCTACACAAAACAATTTTTTTTATGGTTAAACCGTAAAATATTTGGTTGTGTGAGGTGATCTTCAGCCTTTTAATTCCATGCATTTGCTCACACACATCATAACTAACCATGGGCATAATTAACCTTACCTCTTTAGCTTTTTCAGGACTTTTACAGAAAGAGATTTTCAAAGGAAGGAACGAGTAAATATTCTGCAGGGGAGTTTTCTCGTCGTAGCAACACACTTAAAATTAGCCTTTTAAACTGAGTTCAGGCCCGCCTGGCCGGCTACGATAACCACCCAACAAAGACAAGATGGAGAACGGAATCTTCGTTCGCCATTCCAATTCATTGTCAGTTACAAATTACAATCTAACGTTCAGGCATATGAAATTACAACGTGTGCATTCCTTAAGTGTATAAACTAAGTGACATCAGCTGATATTGCCAGCTGATTTGCATAGTATTCAAAACTTACCAACATAAAGAAAATACAAGACATTTTACATATTATCATTCAAACATAATCTGGCTGCGTATATAGCATATAAAATAATATAACAATATTAAATAAATATCTTGTATTCTAGGACATATCACAACAGTGGTATTTTGTAGAATGAGTGTGTGTATACTCGACAACTCTAATTTTGCGTATCGTTTCAAGTTAATAATATGTCAATCAGATGCGTCACCTAACCAGATATCACAGGGTGCAAAAATTATGTCTCACTGTCTGGACAGATGACTGTGAGAGTATATATGTCGTGGAGGTTACCCTAAGTAGGTTAGTTGGCTGGGTTCGTTGGTGCATATAATTATGATTATAAATAATTTCTTGCCAAGCTCAGTCATAATGATGTAAAAACAAATATTTATACTGGCTTGTTTCTTAACACCAGCCCGGACCATACTATCTATGGTACTCACACCCACTGTCGAACATGCCATTACCAAACAACATGTGAAAAAAAAAATCGTTGAATATGTAGGCCAAATGTAATGAAAATAAATTAAAACCTTTTTTATGTGAGAGTGTAACAAACCCAGTTAGTAATTACACTTACCCTGTGCTAATCTGGGCCGAGCAGGAAATACTCCGTCTATAGTGGACACCTCTAGCAACAGACACACTTTACCGTACACACCTTGTGTACCAAATCATTTAGTATTAGTTTCAAAATAATTAAAATCTAACATGAAGACACTGACATATGGAACATAGGAAATGTTCAACACTACTGAGAAACAAGGACACCTGGCATAGCTGTTTTACTAATGATATTTATTGAAATTTATTTTAGCATTTATGTAACTGGGGTTTAAAAATCCTGATGGCCATCAGCAAAGGGTTTATTAATTTGAATCAATCTAATTTAATTACGGATACAAAGCCACATGAAATAATTTTGTTTACTTTCTGGATATTACTATTTAGAAACCAGTTTTAGTTTAGGTGTTGTGAGATTATGACATCAGTTCCTGGTGGGATATTATATAAAAACATTTATTTGTATATTTGTATAATATATAATATATGGTCACATTGAAGTAATATAGTTTAAATTATAGGACAGTACTTCTCGTTTCGTTTTCTTCAAGATGGCCAATAGATGGAGTAATTTCCAGGGATGGCAGCGGCCCCCATTTGCCTTTTCCAGGCTAACCCCTGGCTCCGGCCCTGTGCTAGACACTTGAGCACCACAAAATATTGTGAGAACTCGACTATTGTCTTGTAGATCAGACTGGACCGTCCCCACCCTGGGTCGCGCCGCAAGCACTGTACTTGGAACAGGTGGTCTGGGGTTTTCTGTGGCGAATGACGCACCGCTGGAGGGAGGGTACTGCGAGTCTGTCCCCTCCACGCTCCTAGCTCTGGCATCACCTGCTCTGAGTCGACCACATCTCGGCCCCGAGACTCCGTTCAAGTGCGCCGTATTTTTCAGGCCTGAGAGGCAAACACTGAGTTTGCGGTTCCTATATAACACTCTTAATTGTGCAATACGATTGTTGCAACGTCAATATGACTTCATTGGTCTTGCATACTCGTATATAAGCAGCAGGTAGGTCAGCTGGGAATCTTAGTTTGACAGCAGCTCCCGTGAAAGTCGGATCGTCTTGGCTATCTTGTGACTCTTCGTATCAAAGTCTTATTCTGCATTGGCGATGCCTTCGGGTACTCCTGAGCTAATGGTAGCTACGGCAGTGCCATCGACTTCTTCGGGAGTAATACCAGCAGTGCCATCGACTTCTTCAGGCATGACGCAGACAGCACCAGCGACTTCTTCGGGCTGGTCACCTACAGCAGTTCAGCCATCAGTATCGCGACTCAAGACAACAGTGTCAAGACTCCGATGCATTTACTGTCATGAAGCCTCTGCGACTAGCAGCAACGTTAGGCGACACGAAAAGCATCAATGTAAGATGAACTCGCTCCCCGTGGTATATAACTGTCTGTTTGCTCGTACTGACACACTAGACCATCATTAGAAAATATGTAAAGGACTTGTTCCTCCGCCAGCACAACGAAAAGATGTATTGTCGCCGCCAGAAACCTGTGATAGACTTACAAGTACTGATTTGTGCAATGACGATGTAAACATGTCACCGCTGCCTTATGCAGTAAATGAGGATGTGCATGTGGATGGTATGGGCATTTGGCTGTCGATATCGGGTCGATCGTGTAGCTACTGTGGTAAGACGTACAGTAACAGCTGTCATGCGCGTAGGCACGAAAAGAGTGGTAAATGTACGAAGAAGACACGATCGCATTATTTGACTACTAGCTGTTACAAATGTGGACGTAAGTTCATGTGTTATGGATTAAAAGATGTTTCAGACTATTTGCGACTTGAAATGCATGACAGTCAGAGAAAACAATATAATGAATCGTAGAGCAAACATGTCAGACAGTGTAAAACTCGTGTTAGGGAACCTATTCATATTCTAGGCAAACCTAATGCCAATGGATTTCTTCTGAAGCAATTTGCATTCAGGGGTACGTTGAAAGATTACATTGTTCCGAATCTCACAGTTTCATCGAAAGATGTTTGCTCGTTCCTGACATGTATGAAACCAAACTTAATAAACCAACTTACAGAAGAGATTGAAAAACAGGGACCTCTAATGTAAAATATATGGCTGGAATGCAATTATAAAAAAGCGGAATCGTTGGACGAAGGTATCAACAAGAGAGCATTCAAGACTTGTAATGAACCTGTTTATAATGCATACGACATCGAAAATAGTGTAGAAGATAATATACAAAAGGTTTGTCAAGAGGAAGAAGAAATGATGAAGGGTTCGAGCTGGACACTCGATTCTGCAAATTATCTTTGAAGAAATCATCGCAAAGAAATACGTTTATGTAAAATTTTGTAAATAAGAAAATATTTATAAAATATGTTGTTTTATATAAAAAATATTTTTAATAAGAAATAATAGCATTTAAAATAAACCGAATAACCACTTAAATGTTAATTTACGTGCTTTGCAGGAATGGTCAATATCACAATTCGGTACAGACAGTTAGTAGGCTATATAATAGATAGTACATATGTCTTGAGATTAGAATCCAATATAGAGGGAGTAGAACTAATGTGAGTAATTTATGGAGCTAATACAACTAATTCGCAACATATACTTTATACATACACAAATACGGCTGTCACCTGGTCATACATAGGTTATGTAAACATATGAAAACTAATATAGCTGTCGCACGAAGGTGAGACACAAACTATAAAACAAATGACAATAAAAATCCTGGAAGACTACACCTAACAAGATGGCTGCCTCCCAACATAGCAGCCTCCAGTAACATATATAATCAAATTATGTACGAAAAAAGAATATGGCAGTCGAACAAAGGCGAGAGCGAAAGTAACTTATAAATAAAGATGGCTGCATCCAGTAGCATGTAAACAAATGACAAAGATAAATTAAAATGGTGAAATGTGTATAGGTGGAAGGCGTGGACACGAGTGAGTCAGTCATCTGCTGGGGATGGAGCGAAGGTGGTGCTGGGGGACATTCGGAAATTCAGGGTTTTTTTAAATTCGTTTTTGATAAATCCTTTTAGTAATTTTTATTATTAACTTAAAAAAAAAATGTTTGTGGACCTTTTGGAAATTTTGTGAATTTTTGTAATTTTTTTTTTATTTTTTTTCATTTTCAATGTATTTCAATTTCATGGGCTTAAGGCTAAAGTAGTCTGCATCTAACATGGCGGTAGTAGTCTGTAAAATATTATGCTTGCTGACTTTTATGCATTTTTCTCAAGTTTTTTATTTTTAAGGTCATTCAAGATGATTGGGTTAAGGTTGAGGTAGTCGGCATCTAACATGGTGGTAGTGGTCTGTAATGTATTATGCTTGCTGACTATTATGCATTTTCCTCGAGTATTGGTTTCCAAAGTCATTTAAGGTCGTGGGGTCAAGGTCATGGTCATTGGCTTCCGATATGGCAGATCGGGTAATGTATACCAAGATGGTGGTCGCCTACCAAGATAGCATAATGAGTATGGGCTAGTGGTGACCTCTGGTAAATTAAGTACTTTTTAAATGCTTTTTCAGTAAATTTTAATAATCATCTTATACATTTATTAATAATATTTAACGATAAATTTTTTGCAATTTTTTGTGAGTGTTTTGAATGTTTTCGATTTTTGGGTCAAAGGTCAGTGGTCATAGGTCCTGCTCTCCTGACCCCTGGATCACTGATCCCTGTCTCCTGTCTGATCCTGGGTCACCAATCCCTGTCACCTGGGTGACTTATCCCTGACCCTGGGGTCACCAATCCCTCTCGCCTGCTCCAGGAAAAATGAAAAATTTTTAAGGATAAAGGGAAATTTTTAGGATATTTTGGTTGATTTTTGCGGAAAAAAAGGAAAATTTTGAGGGGAAAAAAGGAAAAAAGATGGAGGATGGGTGACGTAACAACATGGCGGCTCCCCCAAATCCGAATCCGATGCCCCGATGCCCTTGTCCCGAAGTCCCCATATCCTTACTCCTCTTGCAAATTCTTCATTGTATCACCTTCCATAAACTGCGTGTTGTCTTTGTCGTAATGCTTTATCGCGCGAAAATGTATTTTCCTACAGCCGTTCGTTCATACCGACTAGCATTGCAACTTTTACTGAAAGACCTGTCACAGTAAGAGCAACGAAGCCTTAACTAAGTCATCGATTGGATCACTGCTGTAGGTGACATATTCGAAGAAGTCGATGGTGGCATTGGCACCATGCCCATAGCAGCGGTGCTACTGTTGGCAGCCCATTCGAAGAGGCCGACGGCAATGCTAATGTAGGAATGCCGCTTGAAGAAGTCGATGGTACTGCTGGTACCGCTCCCGAAGACTTCGATGACACTGCTGTGGCTACCATTAGCTATGGAGAACCCGAGGACAGTGCAGATGCAGAAAAATATTTAGATGCGAAGATATAGAAGCTAGACGAGACGATCCGACTTTCATGGGAGCTAGTGAAACTAAGTAACTCAACTTACCTCCCTACTGCTTATAATATACGAGTATGAAGCCCTAAGGCTTCATATTGACTTTGAACATATCGCATTACACCATTAACACATTGTGAGGACACCGACCTGGCAATCACCGAGTTGTGACTTGATTTGCAGCTGACCAATCGGATGCAGGCACTAAGACATCGCGTGAGGGAGTCAGTCTCTGTATCCTGCCAGATCGAATCCTCACAAGACTGACCCCACACACACATGCACCTACACACACACCAACACACAGACACACAGCCACACGTACACACAAGCTAACTTACACCTACACACGTGCACCTACACACATGCGCCTACACACACATGAACCTTCACATCCACAACACACACCTACACACACATTCTTACACCAACACATACAAACCAACCTACACACACACCAACACAAAGAGCCAGAAATATTTCAATTTGTACAACGATTCCACCTACTCTTCCAACAGACACCAAAATGATTCCAAAACGACTCCAAAACGACTTCCAACGACTCCAAAATGACTCCTAATGTCTCCAAAATGACTCCTAATGTCTCCCAAATGACTCCCCTTCCTCCTCCTCCTACTCTTCCTCCAGACTGGCTCCAAAATGACTCCATAGTGCCACTTAATGACTCCTGAAAAATCCACAATGACTCCTAATGACTCATAATGACTCATCCTACTGCTCCTCCAGAATCACTCTAAATACCTCCATAATGACTGCTCTCCTGGTTCGGAGTCACTTACATGATAAAAATACCTTAACCTTTATAGTCTTGGTAAATCGTTATTTTATTTCTCAAATACCTTCCTCCAAGAGGAAAAGCTGTTACGCGAATCCATGTTTGATATTACTTCAAGTTATTCTAATGAGCAACTACACATATGACAATACGATCGTAAAAACTTTTCCTCTTCAAAACACGAAGTTAAAAACCTGTTTTTTTAAAGACCATTTGAAATGACACAAAATGGCAGCACGTGCACTGGCACAAATCCAAAAAATAGCAACGTGTGGAAGTTTTTACAACGTGTAAACTTACCAAGACTTTTTGCTCGTCCTCTCTACCGGCGATAACTTACACGATACCTGGTTGTTAAGTGAAAGAGTGACTCATGTAATGCGAGTCTCTGTGACCGCGACTGTCACATAACATAATTTCATTTATTTCGTCAATGGCTTTGTCATGTACGCCAGAAAAAAAAACGTCCTTCCACAGAAGCTGTACAATCGTGTTAGTTGAGTTGAAATAGTTGTAAAGTTTTGGGCTGATCTTGGAAGAGAATTCTTGAGCGCCGATGAGGATAAAATGAGGCGAAGTTAGAGCAACAGCGGAACGCACGGGCGGGAAAAACGGCAGCGCCCTGATAAAACCCACCGGCCAGCGGAAACATCAGCTACGTACGCAAATGCTAAAATCCACGTGACCCCCCCCCCCCAGGAATCTATCCCGATTCGCCTTTCTTTAGTAGGAGAGTACACAACCATGTCAGCATTTGGCTATAAGCTAACTGTGAAATTCCAGACACGTCCTTTATAGAGACGTATTTATAATACTCGACTACATTTCTTGACCATCTGAACTTTTAATACAAAAAATTTACGTAAGTTTTGGGAATACAACATTGTTTAACTGGTTTAGCATGGGACTGGAAAAACAACGGACTGTCTGGCTGATTAGAACGACTTAAGCGACTTGCCTACGTGTAGATACTCTGTGCTACATGCCGATGCAAACAGATACAAAAAAATAAAATGTTAAGGAAACTAGTTTGAAGCACTTACCAACCAGCGCATATTGCACAAACATCGTTCATTGTGCATCACGTATATATTTAGTGACATGTACTTTTTTAAAGACAATTATGTGAAGAACCAGCCTCTCGGAGAAAGATTTTGCTTTCAACTCACCGCCACAACAAAAGTGTTGGTTTATGGTGGGTTTTAACAACTACGAGCAAACTATTAGTTTTCCTGTAGCCGAAAGCGCGCAATTTATGATTATAAGCGCGTCAACAAGGGCCATCTGGCGTGAGATGCTGGTAAAATAACACTGACGAAATAAACTTTTTAAATTTCAATCTTAATTTTAAGGGTGCTTGATGGTAAAACTATTTTAGTTGAGGTTAAGGAAAAATAACGTCACTTAAGCTATAATAAATTAATTTAATTTATTCATTAGAATTTTTTTCGTTGTATAGACCCAATACTTTAGTCGCAACGAAATAAATTATTTATATAGAGGAAATTAAATATATGGTTTCTGAATTCTAATTATTGTATTTTCTTTTTTCGATTGCCCTAAACATGCAGGATTTGGTTAGCACAACTAAACATTTGTACACAGTAGAGTTTTATTCCATATCATGAAAAAATCCACACGTATATTCGAAACTTGATCCTTAGTATAGAAAACTTCCTCTCAGTGATATCAGAGAAAGGAAATAGTGACATACTATTCAAGTGTTCAGCTTTACAACAGACAAATTAGATGACAAATACGTAGATCCGTAATTACAAGTTTTACATCTGCGCTTTTTTCTGATTGAATTATTTTCATTACCTTTGTTTGTAAAGGCTGTTCATGATAAAGTGAGCATTTTTTTAATGAACCTTTGAAAAATGTCACTGCTCCTGCCTGTCATATACTTTAACGGGTTGGCTAAGTGACATGCGCCCAGTAAAGTTGGTAACGATGGAGGGAAAGTAGTTCCATATCTTTCCGTCGAATAAACAGTTTTAAATAACCATTTGTGATAACTTTAATTTTTTTTTCTCTTTCTGTTTCTTTTAATGCGCCAAAGTGGAAAAATAAGCGTACTTGCAAAACAAAAATCTCTCTAATAATTTCACAGTTTCACTTGACCGATGTATGAATAAAGTGACGAGGCCGATGGCAATGTTAATCTTACATAATGCGGAGGAATACATAACATACACACAAGTATATTTTGAGCAGGGCTTTTAAACGTGATTATTTTACCGTGAACAGCCTACACCAGAATGTACTTATATACTTAATACACCAAAAATACTGCTATAATCAATATTTTAACACAAATAAAAATAACTAACGGGCTGTGTTTTCGAACCAAGGTAAACAACCCAGTTCGTGGACATCCAAACAAATGAATGTCTGTACTTGACAAAGCTGATTATTTTACCCTCAGGAATTTGCTACGAATAGGTCTAATAACGTTAAGAGACTTAAAAAAAGTCGAGACTAAATATTTATTTTGTTCTATCATAACATTTATACAGTTCACGGCATCCAAACATTTTTTTGAATGGATTCTTAAAATTTTTGCGTACTAAATAAATGTATATGATCTCCGAATGCCTCAAAAGTTGTTCAGCTGATCATAATATTTCAGAAATTTTCATTTGGGTCAAGTGAAACGGATGGAGATGTTTAGAACAAGAGCAGTACATAATTTCCGGAAAAAATTGAGTACGTGCTGAAATGCAAATATTATAAATTTTCAAGTAATCTTCAATGTAGAAGCTAAGTGCAAAAACCTGAGTTGAGGATTGGACACCATAAAATTTAATTTGTCCTCGTACTTATGGTAGTTTTCATAGTTAGTAGTTTTTATGGAAGATGGGAGAATGTTCAGATATTTGTTAAGAGTAAATAAAAACTATTCAAACATACAAAAATAAAATAAACTATTATTATTAAGAATCGATAGTTTGGTGCCACTAACAATAACAGGGACCTAAGGAGAATGGCAAAATAAAAAAATTCCAGGCGGTTTACCTATGCAACGGTTTTGGACCAAGTTAATTAATTAATTTCTAATCTGAATTCATCATTACCGACTGGGTAGGACCAGCAGACTTAAAATATTTGATGACTTCATAAAGCCCCTGTCACACTGTCAAATTTTCGCCTGATTGATAATAAAATCTGAGGACAAAATACGGCCATCAAATTTTTCCTTCCAACAAATTTTGTCAAATAATCTTCAATGTGTTTGAACATGTGTCACACTCTCAGATTTTTTTATTCGGAGAATCCAATTTGAAATATTATTAAAAAACTATTTTTATAGTGATATATTGCTTTTATTTTTCATGCGGTCTGTTACAGGAAGAAATATAAGCAATATTGTAATTTTATGTAGTTTCTTTAATTAATTAAAATTTTATGTATAAGATATGTTTCCTGCACAATGAAATAAATACCTCTGTGTTCGTAATATTATGAGAAATATTCACTTAAATTTGCATTTATATCCAGACCGCTTCTACATAAATTATCTTCATTGTTCGTTATTTTAAGTTTCTTGACGTCCATTTTTGTCGTGCACGATTCTGATTGGCTGAGACAGTCAAACATCAAATAAATTTTTGAACCGGTCAAATTTTCACTTGTTTTATGGAATCTGAAGTCATCCAACTTCCTCAGGCAAAAATGGCAGCGTTTATGACGTTTCGATGACGTCATAACTGTCCAACTATATTTGGCCAAACATATTGGTAGCAGTTCGAAGGAAAAAATTTGACAGTGTGACAGGGGGCTTAAGGTTTCCATAGGACTCATGCAAAATGAGTTAAGTCTATCGCTCGTGACGACATGACCATCCTCTCCAAAGACACACGAACAGCCATCCGAAGACACGTTGAGGACTGCCGAATATTCGCGAACCTGCACGAAAAAAGACGACTCGCTGACTATTATCCCACTTTAAACGCATATTGCCAAAAATTGTATTTGTTTACTACTTATGAAAAAAAATATATATATATAAGAAATTTAACTAAAAGACAGAACTGTTTCAATTTGGAGGAAAGCGAACGCTGCATATTTCGAATTTAAAAATTTGCTTCTTAATTGTTTATCAAGTACATAGAAGCTGAGTCCGAGAACTTACGAACGGAACCCGAACAACATGCAGTAAATTACAAAAAGTGGTTAATCTCATTGTATAAATTTAAGTTTCTCACTGACTGACTCGCTCACCAATTTACAGCCGAAACCGCTGGGTGTAAAAGCTTGAAATTTAGAGATAGCTTCCTTTTAGAGTGCAGACACCCACCAAGAAAAGACTTTTCGAAATTCAGCCCTAAGAGGGTGAAAAGGGCTAAAAATGTGTGTTTGAGAATTTGTGAATAACTCATTAGCCCGATAAGATATTGCTGTGCTTTTTGTTTTAAAAGGAAACTTATATAAATGGCTATAAAGAGCTTTACGACTTTCTTTTTAATGGGACCCTTAAGGAAGTGAAAAGGTGTGATGTATGCTCTCAAGGAATCCTTAGTGTCTCAGTATCCCAATGATATATAATTATGTCCTCAGCTTCAAAAGGTTGCCCCTATACTACTAAATAAATTGTTTAGTTACAACCTGATATTAAGTGTTTACACATAATAGTTGGTTAAAAGAGATCTTGCCAGTTTCGCTGACATTAATTAGACAATTTATTTTCACGTATCAGAAAAACACTTCTTTCAACGAAGATGGCGAATGAACTCTTCATGAAATTCTAAATAATACTTAATTGAAACGTAATTTTTTTAATTAAAATATCACACATCAGAGTGATAGAAAAGAAACAGATGACAAAAAAAAATATATCTTCATGATATCTCACACAAAAACGTTTATTGTTTTGTGCACACAAAGTGTAAATTATTCACGCATTATTCCCAGTGACTCCACGCGTCTGTATGACTTTGCAGTAAAAATTTATCAAGTATTAAGGTCGATAATAACTATCTAGAACGTGTTGCTTTTTTCTAACGAGGCGACCTTTATTGTCAGTGGTGTAGTGAACCGGAGTTCAGAGCCTTCTGGTGAGGTGTCAGGTAGGTACCAGAGACAGCTCAAAGCCGAATGTTTTGTGAGCACTTTGGCATAGCAAAATTATCGTAACAGTATTTTTCGATGAGGACACTAATCTCATCTGCAGTGTATCTCGACATGTTGCAATCGTTTGCTGCTCCTCAGATGCTTGAGTATCACCCAGATATCATTTTTTCAAGAGGTTTTTCGGAGGTTTGTGCCCATCCTGACAAGACTTTACCTGGACGATGGATCAGTGATGATAGCCCGACAGCTTGGCTTCTGTGATGTTGTCTAATGTACGGACAGAAATTGAATATCGAATTGATGTGCTACGTGCTAAAGGCTATTCACGATAGTGTGAGCACTTTTGAAATCAACCTTAAAAAAAATTCACTGCTCCTGCCTGCAATTATTTCATCGGACGCATTGAGTGACACGTGACCAGTAAGTTGGTAACGATGGATGGAAAGTAGCTCCACATCTTCACGTCGAATAAAAAGTGTTAGGCCTCCATTTGTGATAACATAAATTATATTTTTCGCTTTCTGTTTTTTTCCGTGCACGGGAGTGTATGAACTACAACTTTTGTAAAATATTTACTTATCTAATAATTTCGTAGTTTCACCTGACCGACGCATGAATAAAGTGATGAGGCCCATGGCATTGTTAATATTACGGAAGGCGGAAGAATACATAACGTGAATACAAGTACATTTTAATCAGGGCTTCCAAAAGTGCTCATTTTACCGGGAACAGCCTATGCCAATGGTGCTCACGTGGAGACGACGGATGTATTTTGTGTGGCAACAAAAAAATTGGTTAGTTTGCCAACATTTTGGCACCAATTTCACATCTCTAACTTACATATTACGGATATAAATAAAGTTTGTAATCAGTGAAAGCATTTTCAGACGTCCCGTACATTTGTAATGTCAGAAGACCGACGTTATATTTTATTTGGGTTTATGCACCACGCCGTTATGCACACAAATGCTAAAGATAACACAAAGTTGTGATTTTTTGTGGCTTAGAAACAACTTCCTGCAAACTAGGTGCTCCAATTTTTTTAAATTATATTTTAGGGTGTATCTACTGCGTTAGCTGCCTGTGTTCACGAGCGTAAATATACAGAAATCAGGACCAACGAAAACACCTTCACGTAGTTTTATTTTTCTGACGTCATGTGTGCGTAATTTGTATCACTTGATATACGAGAAGAAAAACCGGTCATTTATAATTCTTCTTTCTACGCAATTCCACCTAAACGAGAGCAAATAGACCTCCCTTACAACGCAGCTAGTCTAAGGCAAAATAATTAAAATGTTAAAAAAAATTATTTAAATAAAGTTTTGGTAATAGGGGTATGGTTATTTTAAAATATAACAAAATAAGAGGCTTATTTCAGTAGAGATTCTGGGAATTACTGCGTATCCTGAGTGTCCATAAACTGTTCTTCAATATTATTGTGTAAGTAAATACACGCTTATATTTCTAATGTATGTTTATATACTTATTCTCCTGTTAAATTATGATTATATTTGGATGTAGCTATAGCTAGGGATAGAAAAATTTCGCCGAGTTCAATGACCTGTAGGCTAGGATCCACAGTCATGTGTATACTCGAGAAACAGATGTATGTCCAGAGAGTCGACAGTATTACCTCACACCTGGCAGCATGGTATTCGCTACTCTTTTCGCTGCAAGTCTGCTATTGGCTCAGTAGACGAGCAATGTTCTGATAAAATTAAGTCCCAAAGCGGGGAAAAATGCAAATAATCTAGGACGTTGGCCTTGGAGAAAGTGAAGAAAAATTTATTCTTCTCTTACGGTGGTACTGAAACTTCCAGTCGAAAAATATACGAAGGAACATTTTAGTAGCCCGAGTGTTATCGTTCGGGTAAGAAGTCTGATAATTATGATTTACAGAACGATTTTTTAGAACGACTTTCTAATAACAAGCGAGCCGAGTTTAAAGATTCCGAGGCCGTTATTTTGGCAATAGCCATGGAAAGCTGGACATATGTATGTGTAAGTAGAGTGAGAAGGAGGAAAAGATAGCTCTTAATTGATTTCTTTACGCTTTATGTAGAGGAAAGTCCCATACAGGTTACATATTTCGGATCCATGTACGTTGTTATGCTTTTTCATCTGTTGGTAATTACAGCTAGAGACTGAAAGGGAGGTTACCAAACGTTAGACGGAGGGAGTTGACTCTGTAGTCCCTATAATTTTCGTCTGATGATGTTCACTGTTGACTTAGGACATTTCAAATTAACATCTTAATAACGTCACTGCCACTAGCTGCATACATTTAAACTGGCAAGTTGGTTACGACAGAGAGAAAGAAGTACCATGTCTATGTGAACACTGAAATTATTTCTTTCGCTTGTTACATTAGTGTGTAAGAATGAGCAGATTTGTTAAATATTGATTTTTCTAATAATTTAACAGTTTCACTTGATTGGCGCCTTAATAATGGAAATGGCAGAATAATACATGGTGTGCATGAAAGTAGATTTTCAGCAGGGCTTTCAAAAGTGCTCGTTTTACCGTCAAAAGCGCGTATAAAATTATCTCTTAAGTTATTTTTTAATTAAACTGTTACAAGTATTCGTTATACTGTCTACTTCGTATCAAGAGATGGGATAAAAAGGAAGGAGGGGAGAGCCCGTGCTCGCTCTAATGATAAGGCAGCACCGACGAGGCTACGATGCCGGGCCTGCGACGGTTGGATGTCGTTACGATGCAGGGCCTACGGCGGTTGGATGTCGTTACGATGCAGGGCCTTCGATAGTTGGATGTCGCTACGATGCAGGGCCTGCGACGGCTGGATGTCGTTACGATGCAAGGCCTGCGATGGTTGGATGTCGTTACGATGCAGGGCCTGCGACGGCTGGATGTCGTTACGATGTCGGGCGTGCAGCGGCATGATGTCCAGAAATAAACAGTATAACCATGACAAAAACCTTAAATTTTCGATTAAAAACTTTAGTAATTGTTAACTTAGGAGTACATATATTATTTCTGTTTACTTCTTAACACATTTTGTGATATAAAAATGTTTTGCTTATCAAGTGCGGGATTCGAACATAAGACCCTTGAATTGATGGTTTAGTACGTCAACGTATACTCCACGGGATAAGTTGCTGAAAGTCACCAATAATTTAAAGTATATCATAACACAAATTATTATAAAGAAATGTATAAATTCCATTACAGTATCACAAATAATTTTTTTAACATGGATTATTTAAAAACCTATTTATTCAGAGGCTTGCAAACAGAATAGTTTTGTTAGTTTTTAATGTATCTATCGGATGGTTGTACTAATGAAAAAAAAATTCAAAGTAAACAAATGCCATAAGGTACCACGTGAAATATATAATCACGAAAAAAAACATGCTAACGGTTAACACACTGTCTCAAAAAAGACATAATGCTTTTAACAGCTAGCTAACACCTTGCCTATTAAAAAAACTTTCAAATAGTTTGTCGGCAAAAATACATAATATTTGTATCATCAGTGTGATAATAAGCAGTGTCTCGAAAACGTTACCGGCCGGAATAAATAAGAAAATGGCCAGCTTACCGAAAAGACAAAGATGCTGTATGGGAATCAGCCCAGAAAAATTTTTAAGATGCTTGCAACATGTTCGCTCTGCGATATCATTGCGACATATTTTTGGTGATATCCTTCTGTTATCCTAAAAAATACAGCGGGACGTTGTCTTTTTTCTAACGGCTAACAATTTGTCTCAAAAAAGACATCACGCCGTTGTCAGATGACTATCTTCTGGCATTGAAACGACAGTTGCCGACAGGACAGGTATCGGGTCGACATTTTGTCGACACTTTGCTGACAGGTCGTGTTTGTTGGGCAGTTTCACAGACCATACTAACTTATTTGAATGTTCTATATATTTATGCATATCCCATGAGCGATACACATAGATTTTACCCGGATGTACGATCAGTTTACCGTCTTATTTATAAAATTATGCATTGGGCCACTTATATTCACATGTGATTTTGTGTATGGTATGTAGTGTGTGAGTAGTGTTACACATAGGACTATGTAAAACACGTACACGTAAATGTAGTAAAGTTGCGAAACTGCAAATATATTCATTTTTAGTGTGGGCAGAAAACACTTTTAATTGCATATTAAAATTAATGTTTAATTGCGTTTCATTTCAAACCAAGGCAATATGAAGCATCTTCACGACTTCTTTATTACGTGCAACAACAATTATGAGCGCGTACGACCCGAAAATAAGATTCACAAAATGTTACATGTCATTTCAGAATATATGCTTTTCTATAATTGAATTGCTTAATTTAGAAACCCTCTATCTCCAGTTGACCATGTTTTGAGAAAACATGAAAAAACTATCCTACTTCACTTTGCAAGTGTAAAATGTCATGTTGTAAATTTGTGTATGGTATTGGAAAGGCCACAGTGTATTTTACGCCTGTAATAAATATTATCTTTAAATGTACACATAGAGGATTTCTGCAATAATCTGGCTGTAAACATTATGTTGTTGTCATATTTAGTATTACGGACTGAGAACTATAATCGTTTTCTGTTAGTTTTGTAGCTGTACACATTTAATATTATTTCAGAAACATTTATCATAAAACAAATTAGCCACTTTGGAAAGTACAAACCTTAATAAATACTAACAACTAATCTAGACAGGAGGCCTATTCACATTCGAATTTTACCAAGATATCACAAATATAAACAAACAAATTATCACTGTGAAAAATACAACACCGTATACTATAGGTTGGAGGCCTATTAGTATTGTACTCAAACTTATAAATTCAAACAAACTACATACTTTTGGATTGTAGAAAACCTAATAACTAAGTTAGACGGGGGGCTTATGTACATTCAACTTCTGAGTCTGTATTGTGACATTCTGCTGCAGTTGTAGGTCACTTCAATATCACATAGTAGAATGCTTCGTATCCTCTGGTGTATTCAAAAAGCTTTTGCAGGTCTTGCAGTTTCTTGTCATTTATAGGGACCTTTCCACCAGGATACGCCTTCTGCGATGGTAGTGCAGGTACATCATTTGTCTTTCCGAGACGAAAGGCGGAAATGCACAAGCCATTGATGAAGAGGTTTGCGACAACTGTACCAGGAGTTTCACTACTGTAGGAAAACTGTTTGTACGTTGATATCTTGAATGAGATTCTCTGGTATTTTGATACACCTCTCCCTGAAGTTTCATCAGAGTAGGTGGTTTTCTTATACCAACATGGCCACCAGTCTTTGAATGATAGAATCTCTTCAGTAGACACTTGATGAATGAAGATGCAACCGACTGTACTTGCTTTCACCATGAGTTGTGCGTACTGTTTAGGAGAGTATATTCGGTCAGTTTTCCTCAAAAGTCGCTTGATCGATCCAAAATCCCTATCGCACGGGAGGAACGAGTGGCTACGCACGGGGAAGTAATGGTTGACCACGTCGAACCTCCCTGTGATACATAAATTTAACAGAAACCACACAATTGTGTGGATTTTGTTTTGTCCGGCTGCTCCATCACTGAACAAAAGAAGCTTCTTTACCGAACTTGATATTTAATTCTGAACATAATGCAATACGAAAGAGCATACTTCGTTTGGGGACTCGTTTGCCTCCCCTTCAAGATGCACATAGAGTTTTGCTTTGATCGATTTTAAATCATGTATGCAAAATACATACACCCAAAGCTGGCACAAATAAAACACCTCCTGCACATGTATTAGAGGTAGGGGTAAATTTTTCATATAGTCTACACAGAGCATGGCAGTGTCTGCATCCTGGTTTTCACTTGCACTTTTCAATGTCGTATAAAATTTCTTGGCCCTTCTTTTGTATATTATCATCTCCCCTGCAACATTCCATTTGGCATTCTCGCTTAACTGTGAGCCTTTCATTTTGACACTCAGGCTTTCACATTGGCTGCAAACATTAACCTGTGGCCTGCCAAAAGCATGTCCAAAGTTTTCCTTAAAATAGTGGTAATAGATATTATAATTCACCACATTTTGCAACTCCGGATAATCGTTCACGAACATCTGATGCATGGTAACAACATTGAGTCGAGCATCTAAATATTTCTTACATTGTCCTCCATAATGTGTGTGCTTCACATCAAACTTAGATATATGTCACGTATTTTAACACAAACATCTCCCTGAATCACCTTCCCACTACGGTTCTTGCCACACATGTAATGAGGACTTTTATAATCAACTAGAAGGTTACAAAGTCGACGTGCTCTGTCAGCTGAAACACGATGCACTTGCAGGAATATGTTTTTGCAAACACGTTGAAGCACGCCATTCCTCTCAGGTTATAAGTAAATGAATGCTTCTTCTTGAAAATGGGTTGACTTTTCAGGTCATCTGCTTCTGCACCGTCCTGTCCCTGACTTTTCTCATAAGAAAGAGCTTGTTTATGTGTGCGCCTACTTTGGACGTCTCTAACCTCAATCAAATTTTGAAGATACACATCTTGAGCATCTTTGTTGCTCAGTGGGTAAAAGTGATTCCAAATTTGATGTGTGTTCTTTTCATTTAAATGTAAATAACATTTACCTGTGCACTTGCATGCCACTGAATCAGGAGTGATTTTCTTGTCTACATGTTTACTCCATACACTGTATACTTTTACCTTTTACACGAGCTGTATGTATTACATTACGTTGATAGGTTTCTTTATGTGTAATCCCTTTTCTCCGTTTCGAAATATGTTCCTCTTCTGAGCTGTCTGCTCATTATGTTTCTTTTATGCCTATTAATATTAAAACATAACCAGTAACAACATGGACAATGCCCAGTGCACAAACAACAGTGCACACAGATATGCTATTAATATCAACAGTAATCTACACATCATAGCACACTACAACCAACTTGATAAAAATACACTCATGTCTACCAACTTGTTAACTGTATGTGTTTTAGTGCAGAAACACTATATGTTATGGCGGTTAGGGGATTTATTTTCTAAACAGGGGGTTCAAGGTGCTGTAAGAAGTCTTTAGAGAATCTCAGACATAGGCTTTCTGAACTAAACGAGTAAAATTAATGTACCGATAACTCAAGTTGGAATATTTTGGTCGATAGGGGGTTTCTGAAATAAGAGATTGAATTAACTACAAGTGTGTGGAACTACTTTTATATTAAGAATATCTTCCATCTACTGTATCACAAAATAGCATAATGATACACAATGGAGTTTCCCTATTTAATTTTCTTTAGGTAATAAAATAAGGTTTTTTTATCACTCGAATATGAATTTCACTTCTAGGCTGTCATCTGTTAAAGAACATTTACTCGTAGTCATCAATATAGCCAATTAAGACGAATATATATCATTCAGATGGTATCTAATGTATAGGCCTAATGTTTATAGTTTAGTACTTGTTGGGTTTTCCGTTTATGAGATTATTCATGTTTATATATTTCAGATATTTGACTTCTGGGGAATTGTTCAATTCGCAGTCACCGTGATTTAAAATGAACAAGACCACTGTTGCTTAGATCGTCCATGACACTGTCGAGTTTTATGGGATATTTTGAAAGATGAATACCTACTAACACCAAAGAAGGAAACATGGCTTTCTGTGGCAGACAAATTTGAAAACAGGTGGAATTTCCCTAACTCTTTCGGTTGCTTAGATGACAAACATATACGAACAAAGTGTCCTGCAAACAGTGGGTGGCAGTACCATTGTTATAAACAATTCTTTTCAGTTTTACCCCAGGCTGTAGCAGATACTGATGGAAGACTCCTCAATGTCGACATTGGCACTCCGGGGAGACAAAGTGCTGGAGGAAATTTCAGAACATAAAATTTGTTTCGTTTATTTGAAACTGGAAAACTTGATGTGCCAAAATGTAAACCTCTTCAATCTACAAGTTCGACAGTACTATTCGCCTTGCTAGGAGATGAAGGATACCCTTTACTGCCGTACCTGATGCGACCTTATCCTAACAGAGATTTAGATAATCGGAAGGGAGTGGTTAACTATAGGTTAAGCCGTGCACGAAACATTGTTGAATATGCTTTTGGTATCATGGATGCTAAGTGGAGGATGTTAAATAAAGCCATGTAATAAAATGCTTCTAATGCTGTACAAATGGTGAAAGCTATTTGCATCCTACACAACTTCGTTCTGACACATTAAAATGACTATGTAAATACTGCACATGTTCAAGAAAATGCAGGCCGAAGTGTCACTAACTGCCTACCCGTGCATCACCGTTTCACTTCAACAGCATTAAGAACAAGAGATCATTTCATGGAGTACTTCAATGATGTGGGCTCAGTTCCTTGGCAAGAAGAGTATGCTCTTCCACAGAACATTGTGCACCGCCATAACAGAAACCATCATGCAAACAGAAAGCATTTCACTTAGTAACTGTCTCTGTTCTTGAGAATCAGTGAATATTTTATAGCATTATATGTTAACATCCAAGTAAATTAATGCAAATGTAGTTAGTTGTGAGTCCTCAGTACCTTCGTACTACACAGTATGTTTATATTCATTTACATGTCATTTTATTCTCTTCATATAGCCTATTTAAGGTGGAATGTCTAATTTATTTGTTTATGTTCTGTGACATGTGACAAATTTATATAATCAATGACAAAAGTGAAAATACTAGTATGAAAATAAACGATCCACGGATATATTTTTGTAGCACATCATGTACTTCCAATGTGTAAAGTTTACACGGCTGCAAAAAATGCTAATAATTTTATGAACATTCTTAAACCTTAATATACGTATGCCTAAATTGCCTTGGCTATCTAATGTCAGTCCGAAGTCATAACTGTTTCAAATTAAATGTTATTTACTTTTTCATTGTTTATTCGGAAAGTTATTACATATGGCACTGCTTTCTGTTAGCACATGAAATGGAAATTAAATTGTAAATGAAAATGTTACTGAGCTACAGCTAAATGGTAAGTTACATCCATTCAAAAGAAAGTAGATACAACATTTATGAATATGTTTTGTATCTTTATTAATACCTATAGATTCACAGACTCGGCTATCAATAATCGAATAAACTTGAAGTAATTTAAAACATTGCGTAACTTTAATTATAAGTGTGGAAACATAATTATAGCGCTGTGGATTGTTAAGTGTCATAAATCCAGAGTACTGAATGAATAAACAACTTACTCTCTACTCCAGCTTCTTCAGCTACTTCAGCCCACAAAGTATTAAAAGTCTTTGGATTCTTCTTGAGGCCATCGGTTGGATCCCAAATAGACCTGCGTTTGTAGACAGATGCGATAATAAGATCCCCCATGTCGGCGGCACGGCTGCAAGAAGCCTGGAGGGTGGATGGAAGAACAAACCAGACTGTTGATCTGGACACCCGCCAGGCGAGTCGCCCGGCGGGTGATACTGGAGGGTCGAAGATGGATGTTTCCCGTGCGGCCACATTCACCCACGAAGAATGGTCAGAAACCTACTTCGCTTGTTGCCAGGCGTCTCGCTACCATCCACCCTCTAGTGCAGCCACTAGTAGATACTAATTCCCACATCGCCAGGGAGCCGCGGTGGTGTGCACTCTAAATACGAACCAGTGGGAAAAACCATATACTAAAAATGAGGTAGACCGATATCGCTGGCTATGCAGAACCAATCTACGTGTCCCAACATTTAATTGCTTTTCTACCAATACAGCTAACAAAAATTGCGTCGATTGGGTTTGGGGTTAGAACACTGCTTAGTAAACAAGTGATTAGCGAGATGTTTTTAAACTTCCTCTAACCAATTTGCAATGCTTTTTGATTAAATTCGAACTAGTAAATATACTTTATTAATGGAACAGTGCTTGGCATTTTAAAATTAAGATATGAACATACCTTTATCACTGTTGACCATGTGACTTTGACAGTTGTGATCCTTTGTGGTAGGGCGACTAAGCGGTCTACTTCATCTTAAGTCTATGTGGGAAACCATTGTTTCGCAGTGAAATACGACTACTCAAATCAGTGAAAATGGCTCCACTTAGAATTAGTGGAAAACCACTGATTATTTCAGTGAAAAAATGTCACTGATTGAATTATTGACGTGCATTATTTCACTGATTAAATAAGTGGCGGCCAACTACAGCGGTGAATAGTTTTTATCGAATGTAGCTAAATAATTACGGGAAATAACATATTTACAATAGTTTACGAATTATATTGCGCAACTTACAGTAATTTAATAAATGTGCAAGTGTCCGGGATTAACCTTACGCAGCATTTCCTCTCCCACGTTGATCAGTTAACTAATCACCTGCGCTACCACGCCGTCTAAATGCAGAGAGGAAAATATGTATCTTAAAATTTTGCTGCGAAATCGTGAAGATTTACAATTGTATGCTCTTACTATTCATTTTTGGTTTAATTGGTACCGTTAGGATTGTTAAAATGAATAGTATATATGATTGTACTATCTTCATCACATTATATGCAGTTTAAAACTTCGAACAGAGCGCTGTTACGATTCCATGAAAACGAAATGAAAGACGTAAAAACGGAATGAAAGGCCGTGTGTTCATATTTACTCATGAAATGACGTTTTGAACAACATGTATGAAGTGAAATAACAGCGAATAAACTAATAAAACCAATACAAAATATTTTGACTGGTGGACACAGTGAGATTCTCACTGATTCAGATTTAGAGTGTAGTTGTTAGAATAGTCGTCTCCCACCTAGGCGAACCGGATTTGATTCCCTGCGGGTTCGACATCGGATGTTTTGCTCGTGGAATCGTGCCGAACGATGCCGCTGGTTTGCGGGTTTTCTTGGGGATCTCCCGTTTCCCCGCCCATGCATTCCAGCGCTGTTCCATTCTCTCATCATTTCGCCCTCATCGGCTCTCATGCTATCGTTCTTAAGATCTCAAGAGCAACGAAAATCTTTCAAATCAACCCAACGTGTGGTTTTTTTTCCAACACAATTGTATTTATGACACTTTCCGCGATTTTCTTTTTTATTTCTACAGGCTTTGAAAATATCATAATTTCTCGGTTTTAAAGAATCATATTTTCTTTATTAGAGGAATGTTTCATTTACTAATGTGTGCGCGTTTAATAATGTGCCACAGGAAATACGAGTGAGAACAAATTCATAGTAAATGTTACTTGCTGTAACATGAGGGTGAATGATATGTGACTGAGTGAACGCTGACGAAGCTTATTAGAAAACAAACACTATGCATCAACTTATTCTGATTTATTGCATACGGTCAATTCTTTTTTTAACACTACGGCGGGTAGGCGAAATGTCTCGTTAGCAAATTTTCTATTTATTTTCCTTAAGTTTGGTTGCTAAATTCAGCAACTTCATATCACAGAACAGAAATAGATATATAAAGCTCTCTCAAGCGGTAGATATGAAAACCATAAAATGTGCCACTAGCGCTCGTGTGGCCATGGGGAGAGCTACCAATAAAATTGACGTGCTATTTGAATCTTACATACAGTAGCGCCGAATTTGAAATTCAAAAATATTTGTAACGAAATTCCGATCTTAATGAACCTGTTCATTTTTATGAAAACAAGAATTGCATATAAACAAAATACCATTAAAGTTGGAAATTTCATTATTATTCTTTTTTTAATTATTAACATTTATGGATAAATATTTTATTTATATTTTAAACATGTTATACAATTTTTGTTAACAGTAAAATTAACAGTGGCAATATGTTCTGTAATTTCTTAAGTATTATTATATTTCATTAAACAAGTTAAATATAAAGCATAGATCAATATTCTCCCCCCCCCTCCCCCCTCCCCCCGCCTAGTTCCTAAACAAAAATAATTTTTTCCCTTTAACTTTTAGTTTAAAATATTTGCTTATGTTGCTAGAGACTATTTTACATTGCAACATTTTTATAACAATATAGTTATTCTGTTCTTACAACATAATGCACCTGAATAAAATACCAAACCTGTATTGCGAGGAAAAACTAAACATTTCCCACATACAATTGTACTATACTTCATTTCATACAGTTTAAGTAGTATACAGTGATTCGCTTGTTAAAATCCAGTCGGATTTCACTTCTAAAATCACTATATCTACAGTAGTTATGTTATTAACAGTGAAAATAATCAGATTTAAAAAAAAGGTCACTTTAACCCAAATGTAAGCAAATGGCTAGACTGTACCGTTCGTTGCATGTCTTAAGCAAACAACGTGACAGTACAATAGCTAGTCGTACTACTGCAGTTTCCATGTAAAATTTAAACTGATTAGTAGAAGAAAATTGTACATAGTATATATAGTACATTTTGTATTGGATATGCTGACTATTTTCACAAGTTCACCAGACATGTAGCTTTCAAATAATTCCCTGACATTTACCCAGTTTCATGGCAAGTGGTAACTCTGCTAGGTATGTATGTATATCCTAAAATTTCCAAGACCCAGAATATAGTATAAGAGAGTAGAATTTCCTGATGATGTGCTTTTGCTGTAATCGTTTTTCTAACCAGTTAGGTAGATATAGGTAAATCTATAAAAATTAATCCAGCCAATTCTTGTTGCAATAACTTTATTAATGTGAATATTTTCAAGGCAATTTAATACATGACATAATAGATATAACAATAATAATAACATTGCATTAAAGTTTACGAACACAAAAAAAATGTAATATCTTAAATTTTACAAATCGCAATATCACTTGTATTACAAACCCTCCATTTATATGGGTGATTAGAGTAAAATTAAAAAACTCCTTGGTGAAAAAATTGTATTGGAATTAATCCAGAAAATACCATATATAAATACAAAATAATTGCATTACATATAAGAATGAAATAAAATAAATCTTAAAAACACACGACAAAAAATTACAATTTTTTTACTACAGTAAATAAAGCTCAGGGCACCGAAAGTTACCGGTTGTTCAAAGTATACTGAACTGTTTTGAAAACACTGCTCACAATCTACTTGTATGCAAACTGCTTATATCACCTCAGTTATTATCAACTTTACTGGGTGCATGCTAATAAGCTTTCCTTTACATATTAATTATTAATCAGAGAGTTCAATTCCTACACCAATGGAACGTAGAAAATAATTACCTCCAAGAGCTAATGAACTGGAAACGGAAACTGTTGCCTTACTTAAGCAAAATCTCGTTATAACGCACACATAATGCCTCAATACCGAAAGTTTTGTTTTTAAACATTAACAACAGGAGCATCTTGAAATTATGGCACAATGGTCATTTCAATAAATAAAAACTAGTATGTTTCATGGATATATTTTGTTAAAGAGAAGATAAAAAAAAAAAAAAAAAAAAACTCAAATTACACCCTGTGCGCTTAAAGTAATCAGGGTATCCACTGAAATTCCATGTTGGAACTCCCCGACTTCCCCCCGTTTTCCAGGCAGGAACGTATCATTTTCCTTCACCTATTTTCATAACCGAAACCTTCCAATACCATATTTTTTTTACTGCTGGTGGAACAAATATGCTATTAGCGATGTTGAACTAAATTACACAGCTATAGACCCAGAAAGCAAGGGGATAATTTTATTAAGCCATCGATATTTCTCATGATACACGCTATTTTCTTCATACGAGCACCCTGGTTACATTTCTTAACAAATTGATGAATGCTGGTTATGGTGAATCACCATACAAAACAATTAAAATTAACCTCAATAATCACAAATACTATGATATATGTGTACACGGTATTACAATGATAATGCATTTTACTTAAATTTAGCTGTCGCCATATGAACAAAAGATGTGCACAACACACAAATTCCTGAAACTGAACATTGAAACCAAATTTTAAAACATATACTACTTTAAAATATCATTCACATCATTTGTCAAACTGAACTTCATCACACTTGAAAATTTGAATTTTTAGTAATATAAGCACCATAAAATTACAATCTTTGTGTTTGAATATGCAAGTACAAATAGCTGAACAGCAGAGAATTTTTGTAGAGGCGTGTTGATAAAAGTTAAAAGGATCTTATAAAAGCGCACACAAAATATCTCAACCTGCAATACTTTTCAGTGATAATGAGCGGAGCATCAAGATAACCTAAAGGCGTCAAATTTTCACATCTGAAAGTATTTATTTACAGTAACATTATTTATACCGTGATTTTTTTTCTTCAGAAAGCACAAATATGAGTGCATCACTAACGCATATTTACACAAATATTCATGTACAGTAAAATCTCATAATTTACATGAATCAAGAGGTACTTTATAATGTAAGTCTTATTCTTAACCATTTACAACACGAGCTTTCAGTAAATAAAATTAATATGTAGTTACAAAGAAATATTGTTTACAAAAAGAGGATAAATCGGTAGATTCTAAAATATGAAAATTAAAAATTAAGTACATACATCAAACGTAAAATAATGCATGGTTTGCAAATAGTATACACTTCTTACTTAGTGGTGAAGTGTCCTTGGAAATACTGACACCTCTAACTCTTAACAAATGACACTGAAGGAAGTTTATTCAAAAGAAGTTTACCTTCTTATATATAAATTACTGCACTATATTAGGAAAATATATTTTTAAAATATTTTTGAAAGGAGAACTTGAAGATTCGCTACATGTAGGACTCTGATATGGCGTGCGGTGTTCTCATAGTGATGCATGTACCAATGAGATTTTCGACTGTGACTATGTCCACGAAACCATCAATTAAGTCATCTGCCATGTTGTAGGACAGGCCAGGGGAATGCGCCATCTCATCAAACTGAAACAACTCCCTATCTCCTATTTAAAATTTGCTCTTTCTCCTTTCTTCCAGTTGCTCACTTAACCTTAAGTGGAGGTAAGGGTGTTCGGGGGTTTACTCAGGGAGAGCTGAGTAATAGATACGAATATAAATATATATATATTTAATTAATAACAACACTAATCTCATTAAAAGCAATTAAAATAAGAATACAAGGGATAACAAGTCACTTCTACTCGCACGTCGTATCCTTAATACCAATAGCAAGTTACGTTTAGACTCAATCACAATATGTTAACTCCAATTACCACGTCGCAGCTAATCCCTATCCTTGCCAGTAATAAAAATTGCAATAGGGGTTGGGGACGATGTCGCAATACAGGCATTGGTCCTTACCGCTACGAGTAATATGCTCACCCTTAAACTTCTGCTTGGTTGGCCTTGGTAACCCCTCTGCCCAGGAGTAAGTGCATGCTCGCCTCTTCAGCCTCGATCACACAGTGTTCACACATCGATGTCTTGCGGTCAGCAGTTGGGGGGGGGGGGGGTGGTGAGAACGCGGGCCTCCCGACCTCTTATATAGCTGGACTATCTAGGGCAAGTTTATATAACAACCTGCCTGGGTATAATCTATACTGCGCTCTACATCAAGTGTATAGTGCCGCCATATGACGCTACAAAATGTAGGAATACAAAATATATCACGAGGCTTTTGACTTTGTGACTGTTTTCTGTACGTGACAGAAAATCCTTTCATTGATTCCTGAATTAAATGGCAGTTTTGCAAGAAGTTTAATTTTTGTGGTTCTTGGAGGTAAAATGGACAGTTTTGAAAGCAAACGATATGTACGACCACTCTGCCTGACCATATATATATATATATATATATATATATATATATATATATATATATACATATAGTATTTTATCAGCTGTTATAAATCTCCTCGCATTTGGTTTCTTGTCACTATTTATACTTGGACATTATAAATGTGACTGTGTGTTTATTAAAACTCTCAAATATTTCTGATACGCACGAAAATCTACAGATTTTTGCTCAGATGACAGTCGGCCTTTAAGTGGCAAGCATCTTCGGGATAACACTCCAACTTTTCTTTGCTCTTTAGTAGCAGCTTAGCAAAACTGCTAAGCCTTTGGAGTAAGGTCTTTAGTCTGATTAAGAGAAACTCCTTTTAATAAGGCACTGCACTTTCTCGTTGAATAAGGCAAGACAGATATAAAAACAATAATTTAAGAAACAAACAGCTACATACGTGGATAAGAACACACAACATGTTCACATGCAAAACCAACACCAAAATTCAAGTAATGAATATACTAAGCTTCCTGATTCAGGAGGAAGTACAAAAACTTAAACATATTAAAATTTAGGTAAAACACTTTTTAAGAAGTTTTTGAAGGAACTCAATTATAGGCTTGCTAGAAAAAAAATCTTTAATAAGTTTAATTTTTTTGAAACATTAAAGACATACCACAAAATTGTTAATGTTTATCAAGCTGGGAAAGTTCTGAACAAGTAACTTCTGAAGAGGTTGTACTACGTTTCTTGCTTTCGAGAAACTTATGTCAGCACTCTATTCCTATAGTAATTATTTGAAAGTTTTTGCAACATGAAAAGTAGTTAAAGGTATTTTAATAGATATATACCCATAGATCCTAAAATTCCTTGATCCCTCTTGGTTCTGCGAGGTACAGAACAAATTAAATAATCTGAACTATAACCGAGACCAAACAAAAAAGAGCAAGATCCCAGCAAGCACAACCTGTCGGTGAAGTGTCGGCAAATTGTCGACCCGATACCTGTAATATCGGCATCTGTCGTTTCAATGCCAGAAGATAACCATTAGACAATGGCGTGACGTCTTTTTTTGAGACAGATTGCTAACCGTTAGAAAAAATAAAATGGCCCACTGTATTTTTTAAGATAACAGATGGATAGCATCAAAAATATGTCGGCATGATATCGCAGAGCAAACATGTTGCACGCATTTTAAAAATGTTTCTAAGCCGATTCCCATACAGCATCTTTGTCTTTTCGGTAAGCTGACAATTATCTTATTTCTTCTTGCCTGGTAAGGTTTTCTAGACAAGGCTCTTTTTCACAAGAAAGATACATACATAATGATTTTTTGCTGAAAAAATTTTGAAAAGTGTTTTGAATAGGCAAGATGTTAGCTATAGCATATTCACCTTAAAGTGAGCACTTTTGAAAGCCCTCTCATTTGGAATAATAGTCAATAGTTATATTTTAGTTTAACCTTAGACGTTAACTTTAAACTCCGGTGGAATATACACGCTGTGTTTGATCTTTATGTGGCAATACTTTTTTTAAAAGGCTACTCAAGGATAAGAAATTGCTGAAAGAAAAAAGTAACTAGGGCTTCAAAAGTGCTCACTTTACAGTGAACAGCCTATAGCTGTTAACGGCATGATGTCTTTTTTGAGACAGAATGTTTTACGTTGTAAAAATACAATGACCCTATGTACTTTCTTGGATATTAGATGGCTATCACCGAAAATATGTCGGCATGATATCGCAATGCAAACATGTTGCAAGCATCTAAAAAAAATTTCTGGGCCGATTCCAATACAGCTTCTTCGTCTTTTCGGCAAACTGGCCATTACCTTATTTATTCCGGCCCTACAAAATTTTTGAGACAAACCTCTTTATCACAATAAAGATATAAATATATATTTTAGCCGCCAAACGTTTGGAAAGTGTTTTGAACAGCCAAGACATTAGCTAGCTCTTAATGGCATGATGTGTTTTTTGTGACCATGTCTTAACCGTTAGCATGTTTTTTCGTGATTATATATGTCACGTGGTAACCCATGGCATTTGTTTACTTTGAATTTTTTTTATTTGTAGGACCATCCAACAGATTTATTAAAATTTATCAAAAACTATTTTGTTTGCGAGCCTCTGAAGAAATAATTTTCCAATAAGCCGTGTTTTTTTAAATTATTTGTTTTATTGTCATGGAACTTATCCATTCCTTTATAATGATTCGTGTCATGATATATTTGAAATTACTCGAAATTATAAGCAACTTACTCAGAAGTGTATAGGTTAGCATGCTAGACTGTCAATTCAAGGGGCTTACGTTAAAAACATGGACTCGGCAAGCAAACGATTTTCATATCAAATAATGTGTTGAGAAGTAAATGAAACGATTTTATTGAAAGAGGAGATAACAGTTACTGAAATCTTAAATTGAAAAGTTAATATTTTTTCCCATGGTTATACTAATTATTTCTTTACATCATGCCGCTGCAGGCCCGGCATCGTAACGACATCAAATCATCGCAGGTCTGGCATAGGTAACGACATCCAGCCGTCGCAGGCCTAGCATTGTAACAACACCCAGCCGTCGCAGGCCTGACATCGTAGCAACATGCAGCCATCGCAGGCCCAGAATCGTAATGACATGCAGCTATCGCAGGCACAGCATCGTAACGAAATCCAGCCGTCGCAGTCCCGACACTTTCGGTAACAGTTAGCTGCCTGTTCATATTGCATCGAGCCGATTCCGGATTATGATTACGGGCCAGTATCGGCTGGCTGGAGTTTGCCGACTAGCTTTTACTAGCCCGATTCTGGCCCATATTTTTCGTGTATGTGCCAGAATACATTTTGTATCTTGCCATTAGCGGTACAGTGTATTTTTGACACTGTTGGCAAATAATCAGCCACCAGGCCATATTTCCATCGGGTTGCTTCTGGCATAAGACAGCGGGCCGGTATCGGCTGGCCGGAATTTGTCAGCTAGCTTTTAGTGGCCCGATTCTGGCCCATATTTTCCGTGTTTGCTGGTATTAGTAAGATTAGTAAAACCACCAGAGGATATTTGCGTGGAAGATGATGTCCCGATTTGACCAATTACCTAAATACAGCAGAACGCTGTTATAACATTCCCGCAAATAATATTTTCGTGCATATAACACCATTATTTCCTGGTTTCACCATTTCATAACATGGCTTAACGGTTTCCTTTTTGCATATAACAGTGATCATATTTTACATTTTCTGCTTATAACAACAGCATTTTTTCAATCCCTTGCACTATCTCGAATGTAGTTTTTTCTTTTAACACGCCAGTGCACGGATAGAAAAAATCACGTAATTGCACGGGTTGGGTCTGTCTGACCTATAAATAAAATATGTTAAAATATTTTATTCTATATTTTGTTCGTTAATATTTTTATATAGTAACTGTTATACCACAAACATAAAATCAATACAAACATGCACTTAAAAAACAGAGAGTAAAAAATTCCTAGATAGTTTTTCACACACTGCATTGTTGTGCACAAAATTATAGAAGAGCGTAAAAAAAATTTCAAATTTACAATTAAAGTTGACTTGAAAGTTTTGTCATGCCTTTATAAGAAAGGTAATATCCACATAAACTCCACACATCATCTTTACAGTCATTACATAAGAAGACACTCTGCTCTGAACATAGGTATTTGCAGTGCTTACTACAGGATTAGCAAGTTTTCCTGTACTTGCAGTACTCTCACCGTCCTCTTTTATTTTCTCGATTTACTTGTTGTACATCTTCCTCCATCCCAGATATTCATTTCGCAGCACTGCGAGTGTTTTTAGGAAGGAATTTGCACACTGCTCTCTCGCTCTCTCTCTCTCTCTCTATCTATCTATCTATATCTATATATCTATCTATCTACCTCTCACTTATTTGCTCCTCTGTAAGGCCAAACATTAGTTTCCTCAGAAAAGTTCTTCTGTTTTTTCCATCTTGGGAAGTAGGATCATTTGACGGCAAAACTAAATAAAAGTTGGAATCTGCAATGTTTAGCAATGCCTAGAAAATAACTATTGTTCATCTTCTAGTGTTTCGGGCCACATGATGGAATACCATTCTCTCATCAACACAATCCCCACCACCTTTGGTTGAATTGTAAAATGTGATGATTTCTGGCTTTTTCTGTTCTCCTGTGCTCTTATCAATTTTACCATCAGCATGAGTAGATGACAACAACAATACAGTTTCTTCACATTTTGAAATGTGAGAGACAAGAGTCATGTCTTCTTTGGAGCCAAACACACTGCTGTAAGGTTCTCGGTTTGCAGCTGCAGTAAAGTATGGTGACAGCTCCTTTTTATTTTTTCTGATAGTTCGAACAATAGTAATCTTGTGTTCATCCTTCAATTTTCTAACAATATCATATGAGGTGAACCAGTTATCGACTTTCAAATTATGCCCACTTCCAGAAACCTACAAGCGCATTCTTTCAATAATATCAGCCGGTTTGAAGCTTACTCCTTAGTATGGCCCTTCAGGTTGTTTACCACACTATATTTCAAAATTGTTGGCATAAAACATTTTTGCATCAACCAGGGCAAAAACTTTTGAGCCATATTTCCCTGGTTTCGAAGGAATATACATCCTAAAACCAGATCGCCCTCTAAAAGAAAGGAGCATTTCGTCCAATGTAATAAACTCCCTCATCGAATAGTTTTTTTTTAATACTTCAAAAATTTTTCTCACTAATGCCAGTTTGTCAATCTCTCTTCTCTGCTGCCTTATTTTTACATAATCGAAACGAACACATTCCAGAAGAAATCGGAAGCACCCAAAAGCCATGGTTGCTGGAAACCGCTCTGTTCCTAAACCAGCAGTGGACGAATAGTCTTGGATATTCATTCTTCCACCATGTAGAAAACCCATTCCGTAGAGAAGTCCAATGAGAGATTTTATTTCTGTCACAAATGTTGGTTTACAGTTATTAAGATCTCTGTAACCAGAAGAAATTTTTGAAATGTATTTGTTAGTGTACACAACTATTTTTTCTATTATAGAGTTGTCAAGAAATAAATTTCAGCATTCACCATCTTTCTTCTTTGGCAATTCCTACAACACCTGGAAGTTTTTTTTATGATATTGTGTCTTCTAATGCGAACACTTTGCACAGGTATACTTTGACCCCACTTTGTCTGCTTGTGTTTTTCCAAAAAATAATTGCTCTCAAGGTTATAAAATTGAACTGAATTTGATTTTATTTTGCTTCGTCTAAGTAATTTTCCCATGTGGTCACTGCTAACTACATAATCTTTATCGGCATCACTGTCTGTATTATTAGAAATATTATCATCGCACAAAGATTCTTCTAGAAGTGCCATAACTTGTTCCACATCATGAGGATTGCTCAAGTTGTACAATTGTTTGTTTCTTGACCTAGAAGTGACAATCAATATCTATTCATCCTAAAACCTACCTTCGTTTAGTAAAAATGTATTTACTTTTAAAGCCTGCATGAAAACTATTTATAAAAAAAAAAAAAAACTAAAAATCAGAGTTAAACATACATTTTTAAAAACCTACATGATTGCACGGGTTGGGTCTTACAGACCCACCAGGCAATACAATAAAGAAAAACTTGAGACACACTTACAACGTAGTAGCCTACAGATACAGAAATAATTTTATACTTGAGCGAAGTAGCTATCAAGAATTTTAGAGGGGATGATCCTGAAGATTATTAAGATAATCAAGAGCAGATGAGTGAGTAAACGCCCAAAATAGATGTCATTGTGCATAAATAGATGGTGTTATGGTTCATGAAATTGAGATCAATGATATTTTTTGCATTAAATGATTCAGATGAAGTTTTTGCAGAACTTGACTGGCTATTTGTAAACAAAAATTATTACGTTAGAATTGTGTTGAACTTGATGTGTCATTATAAGTGCAATTCTGTTTCTTACTTATAACATTATCATTCATATAACATTATATTTTAATGACCCCTTGAAAAATGTTATAAAAGGGTTCTACTGCACACCAAAGGCAATAAATTTAAGCCAACTGAGGCTAAGGCCATCCACGACCTATAATGTTAAAATAACATTTCATTGGGGATCCTGATACTCAGTACAATGTCTTTTTATCAACATTTATATATTGTTTAGGTATTGCTGAAGTTCACTCTTCAAGAAGGGAAAATCAAGTTCTAATAGGTTCTATCTTCAGTATTGCAAACACTGAATTCTTAAACACTCAACCATAAATCATACTTTTGCAATCCAATTTTTTTGTACAGATGGAGAATGATGTTATTGTGCAAATAAACACAATAATTTAATTTTAAATAAATTGCCATACGCATATTGAACATGATTTGCAAATAACATTATTAATAATAAAACCAAATCATAGTGTTTATAGCATTCAGAAATTGGCATGACTTCAATGAGATATCCCATCTTTAACAGTAACTATTTTACTTCCCTATTCTTATAACATAGTATTTTTCATTTCACTGTTTTAGAGTAATGTAAAGTCGCTGAAGTAATATTTTTACAATACTACATCATTTGTAGACATCAAGGTTTCCGCATGCACCAACAGAAAACTCTGACTACAGAATAACATTATCCACAGATACCAGTTCGTGGTGATAATTCATGCGCTTGGTGCTACAAAATGGTATACAAATCAATTGAAGTTAAGAGTTTGATCACTAGAGCGCTGCCAATAATATCCACTTACCACGTTGCGCTGTAAAACACATTCATCAGTGGGTGAATATGTAATGCTTTTTTTTTTTTTTATGTTTTAGAGATACTGCCAGTAAATATTACGAGTATGCTGTTTCTGCTGATAAATTCAGTACTATTTGTATAAAAACAATTGCAATTAAGATCTCGTGGGAATCAAACAAGTTTGTGTTACTTATATGGTATTTCATGGTAGTAAAAAAAAAACTGTTTAATATTATAAGGCATCACACATTATTTCACGGGGCAGAGTAACAATATTATTAAATTTATAATTCTTCTCAAGCAAATACTTTACCGGTGAATTTATTTCATGATGTTCATTACTGAGCATTTCGTTTACATAATTACATACAAAAATCAATATTTATTAATTCGCGATTATTGATTTTTTTTTGCATAACCAATACGTATCTTATCAATTACTGAATCGATTTCTCACCCCTAGCACCTATACTGTGTAAAACAAGCAGTATATTTGTAAATCCAAACACCAAAAATAATTATTTAAAAATGTTAATCACTAACAAAAACCCGGATTTTTAGTTAAATTAAAATATGCTCTTCCAATACAGTATTTTGGAAAAACTTTATATTCTTAAAATCTTTATACGGTAATAATTACCTGGCTTTTAAAGGATTCCCTTTAAAAATTTCTTCTTTGCAGCTGTGTGATGTGAGGTTTATTTCCTTCTCTCAGGTGTTACTGGGTACTTGTTTTCTGTCTCTTGCCATCTGTAAAATAACATCGCAAATTTTACAAAAACAATTTTTTTTTTTTTACTAACTGCCACAGCCAAATGTAACCCTTCAACAATCTGGCCTTTTCCCTACTTGATGACATGATCAATGTAGAAGGATAAAAATGAATCAGTAGAAACGTATGTGAAGGTTTTGTGCAAAAGCAATTTTTGCTTAACAAAATGGAAATTTAAAATATTTTATTGGATTTCATGAAACTGAAACACAAATGGAAATAACTGCGTGAGAGATAAACTTTAACGAAAATCTGAAAAGTTAAATAAATAACCCTTCGCCACTAAACACTTATTGACATTTCAAGTTGAATTTGACGTGGTTATTTCACAACTATTATCAGTGGAAATGAAGATGGGGATTCTGAGACAAAAATTGTCATAGTAAACTACAGTAAACAAACATTCGAAAAGCATTCGAATACTCGCTGAATTATAACTTATTAATTTCGTAGTAAAGACTTTCGAAAACCAGTTTTCTCACT
The DNA here is from genome assembly GCA_029891345.1 of Dryococelus australis. NCBI lineage: Eukaryota > Metazoa > Arthropoda > Insecta > Phasmatodea > Phasmatidae > Dryococelus > Dryococelus australis. Next base: position 313,911,496 of record CM056994.1, on the reverse strand, counting down.
AAAATCCAAAAATAAGGTACTGTTTTCTTATTTTAGTACACTGTGTATTCATTCGCACAGCCATGATCAAGTGAAAATACTTCAAAACACACCAACCCATGTGGGTCATTTCTCCAACCCAAACAACCCACAACCATTGAGTGTATTCTGCAGAATTTTGGGCTGGTGTAAAAACAACAACGATTTTATACAGCAAGTTTATTTTGGAATACCAAAAACAAATACTATCAATAAAATTGTTGTTATAAGAAGAGACAAACATTGAGTCTTTCCAAACCAACACAGCAAACATTAAATCACAATGAGCCCCACAAAAGAAACAACAATCATGAGCAGAGACAATTTCCCGGACAGTGAAACGCCTAGCTTTAAAAGTAAATATTGCAAAAAGTGCAATGCAAAATGCAGAAATCAATACTATTTACAAATTGATATTTGGACGATAAAGGGAAATTTGCAAATCTACATTCACGAAACCTATTTACAGCATGTGGAAGAATTGCCACAAATATTTTCACCGTTTACAATTAAATTTTTTTTTCATGGTTCTTTTCAATAAGGGTCATTATTCCAAGAGGGTTGCTATCCCAGGGGTCGTATGAACGAGAGGTGACTGCACTTTACTCCTTCGTTGGTAACTTTACTTTTGAAAGGTCAATGTCAATAGTGATCTGATTGAACAGCCTTTTAAATAGTCTCCTCCTTATCTGGTACTGAAATAGGTTCTTCAGTTTCATTTAATTTCCTCTTGAAACCCCTCATGGTGTAGTACAGCCATCTCTTTAAGCATTTCCACCATACCATTCTGTCAAGAAGTGCAACACATTAATATCTGTACCACACTCTGGATCGTACCCAAACTTTAAAATCACTCAACAAAAACCAATTGTGCTGTATTCCAACTGACTGCACTCGCAGCACCTTAAAACTGAAAAAAGTTATATCACAATAGGGCACAAACATACCGTCATTACGAATGGATTGAGAATTTATTTATTGGTTTGACAGAGGAAAGCAAATTAAAAATAATACTTTCAAAAGTAAATGAAAAAAACAACATGTTTTTTTATGTCCAGATTAACGATAATCCATCAATATTAATACCAACTTTTACAAAAAAACATTTGTGGTTCATAATATTTTAGTATTACACTCGTAAAAATAAGCTGTTCTTTTTAATTTCCTTGGAAATCAACTCACCTTTACTTTTTTTTTTTTGTCATCCTGAATACTTTTTTTGGATTTTGGAAAATTATAACCAATAAACATGTATTTTATTTTAATTTTTTAATTTTATCTGAACATTTTAATTATCATTTCTTGAATTTTTTTTTAGCAAAAATGCTGAAACAAACGTTTCCACAAATATTTAATCATGACCTCGAAAAGTGATTCATATGGTTTGGAAAATAGCTAGTAAGTCTAGAAAAATGTTCTCCACATTCACAGAAAAAAAATCTGATTCGGTAAAATTTCCAAATACCATAAGAAAAATGTAGTACATAAATTTGTGCGTGAAAGTTCTGAAAATTGTCAACTGTATTTATAAATAAATAAATAAATATATATTTCAGTAAAAAAAAACCTTCTAACTATATGTTTGTAATAACTACTATCAATTGTACAATGATCATGATGGGGACAGAGAAAAGCAATTCACACACAGAGTTGTGTTACAAATTGTTACTCCAAAAGTGAAGTAACATACATAAAAAGTATAGTCCATGGTCACATCCAAAACTTCTGATGCACCCACTGATGAAGGCCTACACCACGCGTTCGAAAACTATTGTTTCTGTTGAATCTTGTTGACTCGATTAATCCACCAGATCGGCCTGCGGGAAACAATTTGGTGAATATGCACCAAAACTTCAACAAATACTTTTTCGAATGTTTTTTCTAATAATATTGAAGCATTCCAAAATATCCAAAAGTAATTAGAACATAACTTTTGCAAACTTAAGGGAATGCTTAAATTTAAAATGACTAAGATACAGTGCAGACGTTAAGCAATGTTACAGTACCTAACAAATTATTATATAACTCCCCCGGAGTAAATAGCACCAACTGCCCACAAACATTATTTGGTGTTCAGTTACTTATACCTTGTCAAATAATTAACAGACTAATTACAAAATGAAGAACACGAGAAGATAACTTAGTAAGTTAAATGGTCATTTTTAATTGATTATCTGTATCTACTATTAGACAAAGCACATTGACTTCTTGTCAATGCTTTAAACATCATTCTTTCATCAAAACTTCATATCTGCTACAAACACTAGATTATCTACAAAAATTATTCATTCATATTTTATATCAAACCCCGAGAGAAATAACTCTGCAGTGATAAAGCACGACGACTACATACTGTATAATTTATGGCATGTTCAAATTTACACCAAGCTTAGACAATGTGACTCGTATTAGCACACATGATATGCATAGTTCATAATACAGCAATTAATTTTCACTAGGTAATGAAACTTGCTAAAATATTATACGATATCTCAACCACCATCAAACAAGTACTTATCAATGGCATCCAAATTAAACGCTTCTAAATACTAAAATACTGGTGTACGAAAATAATACGAATACATCTGGGTTCAAATTTGTTTATGGCAGTCAAAGAGCAACATACACATGGAATACCACCCTGCATAAACAATTTAAAACTGATATCATTATAACTTCCCATATCAGAGATTATAATAATTATAAAAATAATTTGAATTCTTACCTTTCAGGCATATTTTATCAGATGAGCTCTCTGAGCAGAGCATAACTGTCTCTCCTGTCAGTATTTGTACACTTTTGACATTCTGTGATATACAGGGTGAAGAACTATCCCCTCCATCAAAACCTTAAACACAGTATTTCCACTCTTACTAGTCTACGTAACATGAAAATGTGAGAATAGGTGGATACTTGAACTATCCACACAGTAACACTACAAATAAAATGTAAATGTTATCTAAACATTCTAGTACTGGCCACTTGAGAAAATATTCTTTAAGTTTAACTAATAAATGCCTAGGCTTTCTGTAACGAAAATAGAGCTGCGATTAATGTAAAACGCCATAATTGGGCATTGTAAAATAAAGAAAAGCTTTAAAAATTATAATAAAAAAAAAAGCATTATTACTTGTAGGCCTAGTCTACACTTACCTGGCACGCCACGTGTAGGCAAAGAGCCTCTATTTAACCTCTTTGTTTCCAGGCTACGGCAACCGTCATTAAAATGCGTGTCACACACAAAGTGGTCTCCGCAAATTTTCAGATCGTCTACATTTGTGAATTTTGGATTGGATATGCTAGTCAACCATACTTTGAAGTCATGTTCCTCATATATAGGATACTAGCAGGCCAGAGATACTTCGTTAGCATGATATTTAGTACTTTGAATCGATATAGCCACTTCTCTTGGGAAGGCAAGGAGGACAGCCCATAGAAAAAATTAAAGAAATGAAGGAAATTTTTTAACGCTTTTTTTATTATGCAGTAATCCTAAAAAAAGTTTAATCCAGTACTTATTTACATCCCTGATAATCATATCGCTGTAGCCACTGCGGCCCCATTTGATTTATACCTATCCACTGGGTCACTACGGCCCCCCTTGATATAGTCTTATCCATTAAACCACTGCCGCCCCACTTGGAATAGCTCTAGCCACTGAGCCACTACAGCTTTTTTGGAAGGAAAGGACTGCCCATGGACAAAAAAGACAGGATAAATGATGGAACTTTTTTTTTAACAAGGCTTTTTTATGCAGTAATAATTCCTAATAAAAGTTAAATCCAGTACCTATGTACATCCCTGATCATAATTTTTTCTGGAGCCGTTTGAGATATCTTGATGAAACAAAGACTAAGTTGGTCGGACAGACAGACATGGAGAAAAATTACATTAGATATGACTTAGTTAGCAATTATACTACATGAAAAATAATTAAAAGTTGAAAATTCGAAAATCACAGACAGACGGTTCCATTTTTTTAGTAGTGTAGATTACACCCGGGAACGCAAACCTTCGACATCTCAGAACATAGAGCCTCCATCCGTTTAACAAATTAGTGAGTAAAACGCATGCACGAAATATTTCCAAAATATACACCTTTCATAAAAACATTATTGAATTTTTCTTTTGTTCTGATTGGTTGCGAATATTAGAAAACAATTAATTTGGGGCGCACATGTGGCCCCGGAGTGAACTACATCATGGATCAAACACGGTATATCCTGTGAACATCGTCTGCCTCATATTTTGCAAGTGGTGTAGTTAGATGTTTTATATGTAAATTATCTGCGTTGAAGTTGAAGTTTGTTAGGGGAATCTAGTTACGCACGTTGCTGATTGAGTGGAGAGTGTGTGAAGAGATTTGGGCGGCTCTTAACATCGAGGCCTTGAGAGCTGATGAGGGTGGTTGAGGTGAGTATTGAGCAGCGCCGGAATAAAAGGGCGGGTGAAACAGGAGATCCCTGAGAAAACCCGCCGACCAATGGCATCGTCCGGTACGATTCCGGAGTGACCCGGCCGGGGATTGAGCCCGGATCATATTGGTGGGAGGCGAGCAGGCTAACCGCTCAGTCACCGTGGCCCCTTGCTGATTTGCTGATTGAGGACGCCTGAAGAAACATCTCGATATTCCCTAGTGAACCCGAATTTGTGACAACTGTTGATTACTTCGAATGTACTTGTGGTGTAAAAAATGTGTTTTATTTTATTTCACAATAAAATACTAATTGGGGTAGTATCAATGGTAAGATTAGTTTAGTTATAAATGAATAAAGTAATTATTCCCCACTACCCTAAGATAGAGTGGACTATTGGATATTACACTAAAAAAGGGGTGGGGGGCCTTGAAAAACAGTGCTTGGTGCATGCGCCACGAAAAATTGTCTTTAGCATTTCAAGTGAATCCGTTAAATCTCGGGCCCCTTCTATAGAAGACCCCGTGAAACAGCTCCTAAAATTATCTTCTTGTTTGCTAGGAGTTTCTTCATTGACGTCACAGTTTTTAAAACGCCGGGCAAAGTCACGACTGCTTAAAAGCCTTGAAAATAATTTGCTCTTAATATGCGCCTGCGGGGCATTTTTATTACTTCCGGTAATTTTCTTTTTAATTACAGATAAATTGTGTTATTTTTTTTTACATATCTTCCCGTAATATCACCTGTTAAGAATTTAGGCAAGCTTCCAGATTCTGTTATGGGTTACTCACCTTTTAAATTCGTAACTAATATTTATTCACTTCGGATGTCTATATGTTTAACCACTAGTACTTGTAAAAAAGTTGTATTACGGGGTGAAGTAAATATGTTTTAGTCGCAATATTTCTTAATATATTGCTGGTTTCTCCCCAAAAATCACTTCCGAAATTAATTATTTTACCAAAAAAAATCCCTTTTCACCAAAAAATTCCCGAAAATAATCGAAAAATGCCAAAAGCTGATCCGAAGTTCCTCGAAGAAAGAGCCGAAAAATCCTCAGGCGAGCAAGAGGATTAGAGGCTCTAGGAAGAATGAGTCATTTAGTCCTCAGAGCATAAGGGGAGGATTCGCTACTCCGAGGAAGGTCAGCGGAGCCATCCTGCACCTAGCACATCCAAATCGCTTACTGTGCGTGACAGAAACGAGCGGTCCTGGAAGGTATGCGAACGATCGGAGGTGAGGAGGCGGCATGGTGTCTGGGCCGTCGGGTCGAGCGCACACTATCGTGCAAATTAAAAAACATTTAATCATATTTCTACACAATCACTTAAAATTGTCGAAAGGGAAAAAGGGTTTGTTTTTAATAATGATTACAAGATAACGCATTTGGGGAATCCCCTTATTTATAAATTGCGCTCAATAAAATTTTACCCAGTCAAAGAAAATTTGCGTTTCATAAGTTCAAGGAAAAATTAATTTCATCTCTAAAAAAACAGCTAACAAATTTGAATCGGCACGGACACACAAACAGAAAAAACATGCATTTCTAAAAATATATTGAGGGACCCACTCAGTAAGTTTAAATTTTGGCTGTCAGACAGTAAAAAGGAAAAATGAACAAACCCTGGGTCGAAGGACTATTGTTTTATTTAAGGGAATAAATATAATCTGAGAAAATTTAAAAAAATGAACCCTACTAAACATTCACGGGAAAGAAATCCCCAAAAATATTGGCAAAAACTTCATAATGGCCCTGAAGTTTGAGGGTTTGAATCGCTGTTGTTTTAAATTTATGTGCCCATCTGATAAATTTACTTTGCGGTCCCTTTTACTGTGTCGTCGCCCCCGTTAATTTTTATGTGCTATCAATCTGGAATAATTACATCCTTTGCCCGTATTCTTTCGAATTTGGGCTGGTTTTTTGTAAGTGATGAGATTTAAATTACAGTAATTTCCTTATTTTCGTAAGTTAAAGGGCGCCCCTAAAATTTTGTTTAAAGGTCTTGAATTTATCCATGTAGTTTGATTGATTTAACTCACAGGTTAAGGGGAAGTTTGAAAGAGGAAAAGTTTTGTATATTCTAAATATTTTTTTCTTCGGTTAATTATCTCTTTTGAGGGTAAGATCAATTGGATATCTGTTGCACTCTACC
>CM056994.1:312497189-312558485 GCA_029891345.1 Dryococelus australis | reverse complement strand
TATATCTGTGTAACGGTTAATGCAATTCTTTCTTTCTTTACATCACTAGATGCAGCTACATATGGACTATAACTTAACTATTTTAGTTCATTTTTGACAAAAGTGTGGAAACTTTTCGCTTTAATTTCACCCTTTCAATTATTTTTCGTCAATACTTGCTAACACAGCTGTACACACGCCTGTTGGTGTTTATTTTCCCGTATATGCAGCGACAAACAATGTTTTTAGGAAATAGAACTTATCTCTGCAGATTTTTTACGTGGAAATTTCCAATACAAATGAAAACGTTCAAAAAAAAAAAGACTAAGTAAATGTAAGAAAAAGTTACGAAATATTTTTTTTGGCCTTGTTTAAATATTCTTATATTTTCTGTAGAAAAAGTGTAATGTAAATAACATATTTTTCGGCACTATATCAAATGCGGTTAACATATATATACGTACCTAATAACACTAATTTTAATATTTCCTACTCGCCTCCCAAAATATTGACATTAACTGCCTCCTGTTAACGTTTGTTTTCCCCATTGGTTGTCACTTTAATTACGTTATATTCTACGAACCAAACTGTGGTAATTATTTTCTTTGCACCGACAATCCAACGTCAGATATCAAGGCTCAGCGTCACGACACAAGACGAGGTAAGCCTAGACACACGAAACCAAATTTATTTCCTCCCTCTATAAGACTCGACGCACGGTCCGCACATATTTTTTTTACAGCGTTTCGCGAGTCCAAGGTGCTTCTCCCGATGTTACCGCGCCATTCCATACCGCCACAACAGTCGGCGGTGTTTCTTTTACTACAACTTCAAGGGGTGCGACAGGAAGAATTGGTTGGAAAGGGATAGGAGCATCGCGATACGGTATACAGCGTTCGATAAGCGGCTTCGCGCCGATCTTCCTTTGACTATCTACGCGAATACCAATAACCACGAAGCATGCCATATACACAGCAAACAAGTGCAGTCCGAAAAAAAAAAAAAAATAAAACCTCCCCACAGGGAGTGGCACACCTTTCTATTCTGAGAGCGAGCCTATATAATCCAGGCAGTATCAGTGCGAGCTGGACCAAAATAAGTCTGCATATACAGAAAAAAAATTCCGTCGTAGGATCGAAATTTCTTCAGTTGCAATTTATCTAGTCTTAATATAGGGACAGCAAGCAAGTGGGTTGTTGGTACCGCATAAGTATTGTTAACATAGAAAGTAATGGCAACAGCGCACACTGCTGTGGCCCCGTTTATGGTTTCATATTAAACTATTCCACAATATCTGGATTGTTCTCGCTACAACAGGACTTTAATAAACTAACCGAATATTATGATGCAGTTTCCCTGAAACCCGATCACAGAACTGTTTCACTTGTCCCGTATGTGCTGATTTTTCAGTGTGCTCAGCATCCATGGCGATATAACCTATATGAAACAAAACACATCATGTGCGCTTTGCGATCAGACTTGTGCAGTATCTTTGTACAGCTATGTATTAAAAAAAGATCTTGCGGGCGCAACAAAACTACTAGCAATCAAATCCTAATATTCTTTTCGTTGGCGTGTTCAAATCCAATCACTCCTGAGGTTCCGAACTGGGCCAGAGCTGCTACGACGTCCTGCAGAAATGTCTGTCACTATTAAAGATGCAGATAAATAATGCGTGAAGTGAGAAGAGATTTGGACGGTTCTTAACATCGAGGTCTTGAGAGCCGATGAAGTTGAATGAGGCGAGTATGGAGCAGCGCCGGAATGAAAGCGCGGGGGGGGGGGGGGGGCGAGATCCGCGAGAAAAACCGGCCGACCAACGCCATCGTCCGGCACGATTCCCACATGCGAAAATCCGGAGTGACCCGGCCGGGGATTGAACCCGGATCACCTTGGTGGGAGGCAAACTGCTCAATCACTGCGGCCCCCGCAGATTAATAATGATCAAAATTATGTGAACATGGAGTGATAAAACTGTATTCACACAGACACAGGCGCCAAAAAAAGTGACGGCAAATAAATGTAAAGTCTAGCTAAAATGTTACTGTAGGTAGTAATTGTTCGTTCGTTGTTAATTTTTGAGTGGATATTCAGACACGCGTGATTACTTTAAGATTGGCTAATATAGTGCATCCTAAGAGTACTCTGGTCCTGTCACGAACATTGACAGTCAACTGAAGAATCGCGAACTGAATTAGAGAAGTGGGTGTACTGAAAGCGTCGACCAGCACATAATCCGCCGGAACCTAACTGCAGGGACACAACGAATGTTGTCACAAAATTTACAAGCTGATTTCACAATGACTTTTGCATATTTAATTCCGTAATTAATTAGGTTATCAGCAAGGAATTGTTTGAAAAACTAGCAGTCCCCACTATCTAAATCTGGAGAAGTTTTACTTGGATGGCAACATTAAGGTGGTGTTTATGTCGCGGCAAAACAAATTTTGTGTTGCGGCAAAACAAATTTTGCGTTGAACCCATGTTAGCATAATTGGTGTTAAAATTTTTACTGTATTTATTTTGCTTTGAAAAACAATCGATGTAAAATAAAGTACTATTATTTTTGTCACAATATTACCAACAGAAAAGAAATTGCAGATAGGAGAGGGCTTGAACTTGCGCCGCGAGAGCTTAACGTCCTCCACGTCACGAAACCCGATGTTCTACCAACTACGCTATCTTTGCACGTCTAAGTATTGAACGAATACATCAAAATGAGAAACTGCAATTCTCTTTCGTTACGTGGAAATACTTTATGTTCTATAACTATATGCATAATTGGCACACGTAAACTGCTTGGCAAAGGTTGAGAGCTGATTAAGCCACATTTAGTTATCTAACTATGCTTAAAAATTCTAATACAGTGGTTTCATTTTACTAGATTATAGGTGTATTAATATTTTACACAGCATTGCAGCGCGCTCAAGACAAAATGGCGTGAGTGCTATGGTTGGAGCAGCCATCAGTGCCATGGTTGGACTGGTGGTCCGTCCATGGCATGCTGGTCCATCAATGCAGCACAATTCGGTAGTGCATCTTACGATAATATTACACGATACCTGCTTCTGCAATGGAAACTGGAACAGTCATTTATATGTGTGTTTTCAACCTATCAGAATAATAAAATGAACACACCAGAGAACTTAATTTTTAAGTACTCAGCATCTAGAGCTTAGTCTTAGACAACCTGAATCTACATCTGTGGCATGTGCATCAGGATTCAATAAACACAGGGTAAGCGAATTCTATTATTTTCACAGAATGGTAGACGAGAACAACATTGGTGCTACTAGTACAGTCACCGTGAACGAGAGAGAGCTCACCACCACTGTCTAGAAAAAACCTAGGAAGATAATTTCTCAGAAAGGAAAACCGCAAGTGGGAGCAATGTCGAGCGAAGAGCGTGGAATAAACAACTCCTGTTATGATACATCAATGCTTCAAATTCCTACATCCCTCCAATGTTGATATACAAACGGGCAAGGATATGCGACGATTTCAGAGATGGAGCTATGCCTGGTACTGTTTTTTTAATTCAGTCGTTAAAGCTTCATTTGTTATAATGTCCAAGTATTACGTTATGCGAGTAAAACCACACATGCATGACAAGTTCTTTGGCACTCTACGCACGCGAAGCACAACGCGCATCGCTCGTGATAGTGGTATTTTAATTTAATCATTACCAGGTCACACCACACACCGCCTCCAGACTTCGGAGGTCACCTTCTGCAAACCCTTGAATTCCTACTACACAGAAGAAGTCAAAAGGTGGCTTGGGGAAAATCCCGATCGGTACGTCATTCAGCCAAAAGTGGCTATGTTATTCGGCATTGCTTATGGAAGACCTGCTACATAGTGGGCATAGCAGAGAACGCTTTCAGAGCTAGAATAGTATGGCCAGTAAACAGCGATGTATTTAGCAAACCATTTTGTTGCTTCTTTCGCCGCCCCTATCCCTGGTGCAAATTCTCTGGCATTCACTCAGCATATGACACAGTCCGACAAACACCAAAAATACGGAGTACCAGCCAAGTACAGGTATAAATTAAGCGATTCCCGCCCAGCTAGCAGGTGGATAAATAAGTGCTCGTTTACCAAACTCCAAGCCTAATCCATAGTCTCCCTTTGTGTTGGTGAAACAAATATTCACACTTCCAAACGCAGCTACCGTTGTTTTTTCAAGCAAGAATACAACAGGGATACAAAGAGCGACTGTACTTATTTCATCCCCCTGCAAAGCAGCAGTCGAAGCAACCCAAAGAAATATCAAAAAAGTGTGCTGATAAACCAAGCCGTGGACATCCGTACTAAGAAAATTAGGAATATCTGTACAATGAAAGAATCTTGGTTTTATTAATGTCTGTGAAATCGCAACGGAAGAAGACACGAGACAGGGTATGTCGTGAAGAAATTGTTTTCATGTAGATACTGTTGGCGTAAAAAAGGGAAAGAAAATGTTCTTCTGCATCACTCGCCAATAATTTACATGTTGTAAATATTTTTTGTCATTCCCTTATTAACGCAAGTTATTATTAAGACAAAATTTTCATTACACCCACGATGTGTTACCGATAATAATTATTTCAACTAAAAAAAAAAAAAAGGTGAAAGTTGAAGGAACTAACTAGAGCTATGTTATTGCAGTTTCTTTTGATTGCGCCTATTCGTTAAGTAGACAACACATATTTATGGCCTGAATTTTGCGGTTTATTAATTACGAGAGTTTTTATTGTAAAAACAACATATATCAAGTGGGTTCCATTGAGGGAACTAACGTGGTCCATTCTCAGAACTCTATACATACGAATGGACCACATGCACTTTTTTTAAATATTTTTTTCCGTAAAACGTAAGAGATTTATTTATCCATCAAGGGTGCTAAAGGGAAGGGTTATATTATGTTTCGTGTACTAATTTTTTCAATGATGTTGGTGCACTACTTATTATGCTATAACACTATATACTTACCTGGTCCATTGAGGACACCTTTCTCCTAATATCTTGGGAAACAACTGACAGATTCCTACCAAATTTTGCAAACAATTTTTACTGCAGCAGGTGGTGTCAACTGCTATTTCAGGTAGGCCAGGAACATATTTTTAAAATATTGGCTGTATAAATATCTTAGCCCAGTATGTCATTAACGAAACATTTCAACCTAATTTCATATGCTGGCAATATATTTTACAACCATCACATTTGTCTAAACAGAGTCTCATTTTTCTACCATTTTATAAGTTAACCTCACAGTATAAATTAAGTTGTCATATCTGTGGAAACAAACAACCTGTTATTACGAAATTCGGCGAAGAGTATGTACTGTGGTATGCCATTATATATATATATATATATATATATATATATTATATATATATATATATATATATATATATATATATAGTGTGAAAGACAGTTTGAGAATGGTTTCTATAGAATATTTTTAGCATGGTGTGCTATATCTACAAAATTACGTAATCGATTTCAGCTTAACTTCGAATAGTGCCAGTATACGATCATCGAATGTGCTAATACATAAGTTTTCTATTCTCTATTTATGGCGATCGTCACTTGAAAAATATGAATGTTTTATGCAGTATTTGAGGGACCAATCAACCGATTTTCACTTAATTCTTCCCGTAAGTAGCACTACGGTAGGCTGTTTAAACTTACAAGTTTTAAGTGGCTCAGTCACTTATTTGCAAAATGAGGGCCCTGTAAATAATTACGTTTTGTAAATCCTATTGTTCGAAACATTAGACTTATTAAATACGAAGTTGATGCCCGAATCCTACCTCCGTAATACAGTTGGTTGCACATTAGCTTATGGTACGAGTGTTTTCTGGGTTCGAGTCCAGGGTAAGGCACGTGTGTATGTTTCTGGATTCATCTCTAATATTGCTTTCAACGAGATGGCAAGTTCTACCTACCAACTCAGTTTTTTAAATTATTTAGAAATTGCTTGCACCCATGTTGAGGAAAGTAGGCTAGTAGTGGTATATAGCTTCTCCCAGGGCAAACGGGATTGGGATGAGGCGTGAAGCGCCAAGGTCACGCGGCCGCCCGATTGGATTCCGGACTTCCTGCTCTATCATTCCGGTCACACGGTCGCCATCTTGGATTTCGCCATGTTGCTAGCCAGTATGCCACCATTTTTGAAGCAAGTATACTGCAAACTTGGACTGCCATATTTGTAGCCAGTATGTCACCATCTTGATAACCATTTTCTCATGCGCTTACACTCCGAGTTTTCACCAAGTGCTCCCACTTTTTTCTCTTTTCATTCTTTTTATTTTTATATTTCTTCCTTCTCTCTCATTCTCTCCTTTCCTTTTTCTCTCATTATCTCTCTCTCCTTTCTCTCTCAATATCTCTTATTTTCTTGGTTTACAACGGCTGTTACTGGAGGCAGCTATCTTTGTTTACACTATCATGGAGGCCGCCATTTTGGTTTTTTCGTTTGTAATTAGCTTCCCTCCAACAGTTCTGGCTTTGGCCACTAGGAAAACTGTGGTTGTCTGGACTTCTGAGTTGATATACAATTGCGCTATTACCCCAAATTTAACGCAGCCATTCTTTTGCTAGACTTGTAGGCTCGCTGGTAGTACAGGGTAGCTTCGAGTCTGGTCGAAGGTGGTTTACCTCTATCAGGTAATAAAGCAGCATGGTACGGGAACCAAGCTGGAAAAAACATCTTTATTCATGCTGACCCAATGTTCAAACCCGTTGCAGGCTTGTACTTCATCTGGCATTCCAGGTACCCTGAAATAAACACGATGGTAGCCTATGTTAACATCACTGTATGTAGCAACATCTTCAGGTCGGAACTGCACAGACATGATGGGATGAAACTAATACTATGAGCCTTTTCCTCCAATTTTATATATCAGCTTCTCCCTCTCTGTTGATTTTTCCCACTCCCCACCATTCTAGATGGACCAGTGTTCAATTCAGTTGCAGGCTTGTACTTGCTCGTGAAGCCTGCTGGCTCATTCTATTTACCAGACACTGTGCAGGTACAGACCTGCTAACACGGCTATTCTCACGCACATGATTATTCGACACTGTCAAGGTGTAAAAACTACTTGTAAGTACGTACAGACTCCAGTTACCAGACACCAAGGGAGAGCAGAAATACCATGTGCTGACAATGCTATCTGACACCGTTCAGGTGCGAAAATGGCCAGGAAGCACATGCAGACTCCAGTTACTGTGCAGGCACAGACCTGCTCTTGACATTTTCAAGGTCAACTACCCTGCCTGTGTGTGATGTCTCACTGCCTGCATTCGATTGGCCAGTTGCAATCACGTGGCAACTGATTGGCTGACTGGTGTCCGAACAATGTATTAGTGGTCTAATATAATTGGTTCAAAGTTAATTTGACGTCATAGAGCTTTTATAGATGTATATTATAAGCAGTAAGGGGTCTAGCTGAGATGCTTAGTTTGACAACGACTGCTGTGAAAGGTGTGTCGGCTGAGCTAGCTTCTACATCAGGCAATCCATGGCTAGTTATGTTAAAGTAGAGTGGATATTGCCCACCAATTGTTTCTCGACATCGACTTCTTCGAGTGAGATGTCTCCTGTTTAACCAGCACCATCGACTTCTTCAGGCATAGCACCGACAGTGTTAGCAACTTCTTCGGATGGTATACCTGCACCAGTGCTGTCTTCGACTTCTTCAGCTGTGACACCTACATCACTACCAGCAGTGCCATCGACTTCAGATTGGACGCCTTCGTCATGGACTTCTTGGGATGGGACACCAACAACAGTGCTGCCATCGACGACGACGTCATCTTCGTCAAAGGTTCGTTGTTGCTACTGTGACAAGATATTTGTCTACAGCTACAATGCAAGGAGACATGAGCGTTTTAATTATACCACGAATCACTGTCGTAAGTTATAATTGTGTGACAGGTGCGGTATGCAGTTCAGCCGTAGCGACAGTTTACTTAGACATGCAAAGATCTGTAAAGGGAGAAGTCCATTTCACATCAGTGCTCCGGTACCAAGTTTGCTGCAAGCAGGTCTTGTGACTTTAGTACATTACCTCCAAAGTGTAGTTACCTACCTAACTTGCCCTGCACAATGTGTCGGTATAATAAATGCCATGATATTTTCGCACGAGGACAACACAAGTGTGATTATCGAGATGCATAAAAGACTCCAACCTACAAAAAAATTGCATATATATTGAAGAATAATATTAGTGTTAGCCAGTTGTTTTTTTTAATTGTACATAAATTTTGTGTAAAAAAATTGCTGTGTTTTATTTCTAAGGTACACATTTTCATTGTGTTTTTTTAAATATAATTAATATTTTTATAATGAAAAAATATTTACAGAGTCTTATACAATTAAGGCCAGTGTGGGCTGATGTCTACTTGGCATCTAGTTTAAGGTTTGAGTAAATTTAGTCTGGTATTGGTTAGTAGAGCAGATATTCTGCAAAAGAATGCGGCGATCTAACTATTGAATAGGAGTGTGTGAATAGATTTTTTTATATCAATTCATAGTAATATGTGTATCTGCTTCTCTGGAACACTTATTAACTCAGTTTAAATCATATTTTATGCAAGTGAATGTCGTAGGAGGGCTATAGCACTCGCTCTGAAATGGTCTACGATAGCTGCTAACTAATCATTATTGCCAGCGAATATATTATTTTTAATGTAAAAATATATTTCGCTCAGCTTGAACTCATAAAGCAGACTACTGCCAGACCTGCCACTCACAAGATTGAACTTGACCCTTTGACTATTTGACTCAAAATGCAGTGCCTGGAGTGCTGAGTGCGGTGCCTGCTTTGCTAAATGCGGTGCTTAGTGCGGAGCACGTAGTGTATGCAGTGCTAAATGCAGAGCCTTGGATATGTTAGGTTAGGTTGACATGTATTTCAAATGTCCTGGCGTGGGGTAGAATAGGCATGACTAAGTTAAAAATATTCAGTACCCTGCACAATATGATACTACATTCTAAGTTTTTACATACATGACTAAATGTGTTGGTGGGTAGGTTAAATGTATCTCGAGAGAAATAAAATATATTCAAAGTCCTGACAGAGTTGAATACATACACATATGACTTGGTTATTTAGTTAGTTTGCTTGTGTGGATGATTGGTATGGCCTGATCACATGTTCGGTTATTTTAGCAGTATGAAAAAAGTATAGCTTAGATGGTGTGGTGAGAATGGTTTAATTGTGCGATTTGTTCTTTTTATGTAGTTAATACGAGCGGGATGGTTTGATGGGAATTAAGACGATATGGATGTCGTAGATGTTTAAATTAATAGTATTGATCGTATGATAGCATGGATGTAATATTTGATTGGTTCGGCAGCTGGAATGGCTTGTTTATATGTGTAACTGGCAATGTTAGATGATGCTGAAATGGTAGTCATTATAGTTGACGTATGGATCAGTAAGTCTGAGGTACGGTGGTGGATATGGAACTGTATTGTTAATAGCATGAATGATGCAAGCTAATGTCATGGTGAAAGGTATTATATATGTTTCGGTATTCAGTACAATTCGATATGGTTGTTAAGTAAGGCTGGAAGAAGGGGCGGTGAAGAGGGGTCTGGCGATTACTAGAGTATGATGGTTGAATGTCGAGAGAAATAACACACACACACATTACATATATATATATATATATATATATATATATATATATATATATATATATATATATATATATATATATTCAAAGTTCTTACAAGATGATTGGTATAGCTTATTGTTGGTTAGGTTGTGTGGATACTGATCAGTTTACGGGATGGTGCGAATTTACAAGCAACACATTACATAGGAGTAGGAAATATTTTTCTAAATTCAACATAGAATTCCCCTACATACTTATGTCTGGAATATATTAAAAAAAAAAAACAAATTAAAAATCGAAAAAGGTGTGAACAATAAATGTTTATAATATAAAACCTTGGAATATATTTACTAAAGCAGTTTTTATATATGATTATAAAAATCCAAAATGGCCTTGTCAAAGTCATGTAATATATTCTGATGACACACACTTATCCGCCTGAAAAATACGAATCTGTGGACTCCTCACTCGATACACTTTAAAGTTTAATAAAAAAAATACTTAAAAATAAAAGCATATAAGTTAAATCTGAAGAAAAAATTTATTTAAAATATTTTTTTAAAAATTTACAACACACATAAATTAAATAAGAAATAAAAATTACATAGTAAAAATTATTGATTTGTATATAAACTTTAAAAAATTATTGATATGTAAATGAAATACATAAAAAATTATATAAAAGAAAATAATAATGTAATGTCTTTAATCATAGGCAAGATATTTATTCGTCTCCAAGCTATATACTACTTACAAACTCTTGTCCCAGTGCATGCCGCGATAGCCGAGTGGTCTAAGGTCTTAGTCGGCCAATCCAAGGTCCGGCAATTCGATCCCGCACTATTCCAGATGGTATTTGGAATTCTAAAGAAAGGCGGCCGAGCGCATGCGAGATCGACTAATCGAACGAGAGCGACACCAGGGCTCCTAGTTGCAAAAGCCAGAACCAATATGGCGGCGCTCCTAGTGGCCAAAACCAGAACTAATGGGGGGAACAGATAAACGAAAAAACCATAATGGCGGCCTCTATATAAATGTACACAAAGATGGCGGCGTCCAGTAACAGCCGATGTAAACAAAGAAGATACAGAGAATGAGACGAAGGAAAGGGAGAAAGAAAGAATACAAAAAAGAAAAAGCACTTTGAGAAAACCCTCGAAATGCGAGAGCATGAGAAAATTACATAATTGTTACCAAGATGATGGCATACTGGCTACAAAGATGGCGGTCCAATATGGCAGCATACTGGTCTCGAAGATGGCGGCGTACTGGCTAGCAACATTACGGAATACAAGATGGCGAGCACGTAGCAGGAAGTCCAGAATGCAACATGGTGGCCGCGTGACCTTGGCGCCTCGCCCCAATCCCGTTTGCCCTAGGAGGAACTATATACCTCTACTTAGGCTCATTAGTTATATCTGCAACTTCTTGTTTTAAACGTTATACAGCGGGCATAACAACGTCAAGGCAGCATCAGTACTTTATTCAGAGTAACCCATCGAATACGAATACATATATTTCACTCACGCGCCACGATACCTGTAACTGTACATATTATACAAAGGCACTGAAATTTAAGTCTATTATCAAAGGCAACAAATAAAAACATACCTCACTTTTTTTTTCTTACTACCTCAACTACCATCACAATTTTGATATGTATCAACTATCAAAATAACAGATAACATCCACCAAAAATATTAACAACAATTCAGCCTAGCCTTTCAAAAGCAGGGTAGGAGTTCTAGCATCTAAAAAAGTATGCACCAGCAAGGACAAATGTATATATTTATAACGCAAAATATTTTGTTGCGCAAAACAAACATGAACTAATAATATGACAAGAAAATCTTAAGATGTGTACAACATACCCGATAGTCCTCTAAATACTTCACCCAACAGAACACATCTTTCGGCTGTCTGGAAAGAAAGAAGGAAAAAGAAAGAAAGATTCTGAACCATCCATACCTGTCGCAAATGTCAAGGTAGAACGTAAACAACATGAAGAGCCAGTCAAATAGGCACAATTAATATGAAATAGTGATGAATCAGTGATTGATAAAATATTGTAGGTTCTTCGTATTTGCAATGACCGACACACGTTGAACACGTTTAGGCTGCTTCCAGGAGAAACACAAATGACTGGTATTACAACAATATAACTCAGTGTGTTAAGTAAGGATGCGCACTGGAAAAAGGAAAGAGTAATAGTAATAGCTAGCTTCCGTAGGAAAACGTATAGGTCCAAGCGGTTATTTTATCTTTTCGACTGAAATACGTTCATAGAAACAAAGAATCCATGTTGTAGTCAGTCTCAAGAACGAATGAACTATTGAGACACTTATGAAAATAGGAGTGTGTACAGTTATACACATGGCAAAATATTTTCTGTTGGCATGACATACTGGTCAGGTTGACAGCTGTGCGAGTTTAAGTGAACATCATTTGTCGCGGAAGGATATACAGCTGTAGCTATGGAAACAGCTGTAAACTTGACTGTCTTTAGAGCTGTCAAACAAGTGCACTCGTCGTGAGAAACACTAGTGTAAGTGAAACAAGTTCAATGGCCGTTCCCTTTACACTAATTAGGTGTTCGTTTTTTTTATTTGCATTACACAGTTAAAGCATACTAAGTCGTGAAGTAGTAAGCTGGGTGTACTTACGCAGTATATATTGAAACCAAAGAGATGTCGCAACCCCATCCCTAGTATGTTGTTATATTATGAATAATATTTGCTTTTCATTGACATCAGTCATTATCCTATATACACGATTCGGAAATAAAAGTACAATATAAAATTATGAATATTACATTTACTAAACTGCAGATACATAAAAGAAATGTACGCTAAAAAATATTACGCCGGAGGCAGGAGAAATTAGGACAAGTGAAACAAAAATTAAAAAGGTAAGAGAGTGGTACATAAACCCATTTAGTTGAGAAGTGTGTCGGGGCGAGCCCCTTTAAGGTAGGGATGTGTGTCATGTTTCTGGAAGCTGGCGAAACAGTTGTAAAGCTTGGCACGGACTGTTGATAGAGAGCGAGAGAAGCTGCCAAGTCGCGGCCGTTACAGCTTTATGGCCCATCTTCAGGAGCGCAGGGCGCACCCGTTCGGCGCCAGCCTTCAGCAGGAGAGATGTCCATCCAGCCCCTCCTGCCATTCGCCTTGCAGAGGCAGCCCATCCTTCCTATACGCACCACTTATAGTCTATTAACGGATTATTCCAACTTTTTGAACCAAACCTTTGAAAAATTCTCCCCATGTTTGAGGCGTCCAGTTGTTTCCTAAACATGCCATGCATCACAGGCTTTTTATACTTTAACATAAAAGTATCTAACTTTTGGTCAAATTTATCATTTACTTATATTTTACTAGGTGACCCGTGCGACTTCGTTCGCATGACATTTAAGACTCGATATATTTATATTTACTAAGACACTGCGGCCCCAATTTGAATCGCTCTAGCCACTCAGCCACTGAGACCCTCCTTGGGATCGCTCTAGTCACTGAGCCACTGCGGCCTCACTTGTTATATTTCTATCCACCAAGCCACTATTGCCCCATTTGGAATAGATCTAGCCACTGAGCCACTACGGCTCTTGGGAAGGAACGGAAGACAGCCCATAGACAAAAAATAAACGAGAAATGACCGGGCTTTTTTTAACAATGCCTTTTTTATGCAGTAAAATTACAATTAATAATTTTCCTGAAGGAATGTGAGAAAATTATAATAAGAATTTTCCTGAAGGCATGAAATATTTTCCTGGAGATAAAAAGTAGCCTATGTCACTCTCCGACCCATCAACTATAGCTTCATGTCGATCCGTTGCTCCGTTTTGACGTGAAAGAAGAACGAACGAACGAACGAACGAACGAACGAACGAACGAACGAACGAACGAACGAACGAACGAACGAACGAACGAACGAACGAACACACACACACTTTCGCATTTATAATATTAAAAATAAGGATGTATGAATTATCGTATTTAATTCATAATTACAATGAATAAAAAGGATAAAAAATACGAGTGTTGGTAATGCCATTCTTAAGAAAATATATCTCATTAAAACTTACATTGAACTGAGTGAGCTCAAACGCGGAGCGTTGTCCCTTTGGTATAATTGTGTAAGCCATTTTTAACGTGTTCCCTGTCTTAATAGGACTATCTTAGTTGTTTGTAGTTTGCCAAGTTGTTTATATTTGCATTAACTTGTATTTGGCAGAAGAAAACTTTTAGTTAACAGAAACCTTATTTTTTTTACTAGGCGTTTTGAGTACCTCCGAAGCGTATTAAGGCCTTAATAAAAAACAATAGACATCGAGGAATGGAGAAGGAATAAGCCATGGCTCGTAGTATGGAACCATCCAAGCATTCGACTGAGTGATTTCCGGAAATCGTGATGGCTGCATAGAGAATCGAACCAGAGTCCTCCCAAATACGAGGCTAGTGATTTACCACGGCGCCATCTCTCATTACAGAACATACACGGCCTAAGGTAACGGCTCTAGTATCCACTATCATACGTACGAGCTCGTGGATATAGCATAAATTTAAACATATTTTATTACACATCTGTGCGGAAGTTACAGGCTCATCCTAGGGTAGTTGCAATTTCACCCACACTAAGCAGAAAAGCTAGCAGAAAATGGGTACAAAAATACTAAATTACGCGATTCGTGGTATCTCGGAAAATAAAAACACGGTCAAAAACTGTCCCAACGAAATTAGTATTTCTCTTACTGTATTCTCAAATAGCGAGAATAATGGCACCTTGTGAAAAAATCACTGTTAGAAACTTTACGAAATTTGGCTTTGAATACTTCAACTATTCCACAGAGGAAATCATTCTAACCGACTTATACTGTACTAAGTCATGAAATGAAACTTTAAGAAATACTGAAATTTACGTTCTCGAGTAGTTATAGAAACTCACACTGCAGTTATTCGGGTCACTTTCATTGCAAATTTCAAGACGTTAAAAACACATTTGTTTTGATTTGTCTTATGCCCATTCGGTGTAGAATAAACTGAGTTAACATCTAACAAAAAGTACGCCAGTGCCAAACCTAACAAGTATTAAAAAAATTTACCGAAGTAATTAAACTTATAACACTACACTAAATTTTCTTAAGTTCTAAAAAAAGAAACCCCGAATCAACGTAGGTTAGTTAGTTACCTCATTAACTTTACATTACGTGTGTATCAAATATTATTATACAAGACACTTACGTCTGACTACTCTTTCTTTATGTTTCTCTAATTGCTTCCAATATAATTGTAAAAAATTATTAAACTCTATAGCGTTCATTCATACCATATACATACTTAGTCCTACGCTTTAAATACCCGTATGCATGCAGTGAAATATTACTTAGGAACTCGCTGCGACAAAAACATTTTCGAATTAATTTTTTTCCTCCTTGCTCGAAAAAACGTTACAATGTTCACTTTTTACTCGAGTAACTTGAGTGTGCTGCACAGATCACAGAGTTTGCGGTTTGTTTTTAAGTGCACCGACACTAGGCGCCATCGGGAACAAAAAACTGAGCAGTACAAACCTCTTTATACAACTGCAACTAAAAAAATCAATTTGCGAACAAATTTAAAGTTGAAAACGCAACCCTCCGTCCTGTTAGCGAAATTAGGCATAGTCCCGCACCGTGAGTACATAATGAGCAAAAAGCGAAGAAAGAAAATAGCGTCTGCTTCACAACAGGCCCGCCGAAATACCTCACAAAATAAGTTGCACATGTACCGGGAATAGCGATGCGTAGAGACCAGGAAAATTCCCGAGTTTTGTTTACGGCTAGACTAGAATAGGTAGAAAATTATATGTACAATCCAGGCACTTGCGTGTTGTTCGTTGGTTGCTACTTCGGGATAAACACTCCAGCCTCTTAATAAGCTGTACAAGGTCGTGGGAATTTAAAAGCAAAGATGCACATTCTTGGCTTTGTCACCTCTCCTTTAAGTGATGTATGTGGTGGGGACGATACACTTGAGTGTGTATAGATGAACTAATCAAGACTTATGAGACACACATGTGGATACAAGGGGTGACTGAGCGAAGAGTACTGCAGTTCGAATTGACAGTGGTTATGACTAATGGCATTCTTAAGATATGGGATGACTTTTCCCTTAAGGTGGGCAAGATATTGGAAGAATATTACGAGAGATATCGGGAGAGAAAGAGAATATCAATGACCCATGAGGCGGTATTCGGGTAGAGGCTTCATGACAAGTCAGGGTACTGCCAATTAGAGAACACAGGTTTTACTGAGAAAAACGGCTGAAAACAGTGTGAAAAATAGGAGAAAAAGAAATCGGCGAAATTCAGAAAAGTAGGAAAACAGTGCACTGTCTTACCCTAGTACAGCTGCAGTTCGGGAAGGGGGAGGGTGTGCCGCCCATCCGAGACGCAAAACCAATTTTCACGTTTAGGGGAGTCGAAATTCTGTCGTTTCAGTACATACGGACAACACGGTTATACAGATAAATTTCGAGGAACCATGAAAGTTTATAAAATCGAGATTTGACTCTGAACAGAGAAGCAAGCAGTCACATGACGGACGCAACGTGCTGAGAAATCTGCGCCGGGCAAATACCTCGGAGGAAGTGCGATTGCTCTCGCTGCGCATCCGCAATCGACACATGTAACCTTCCAGAACATGGTGCCGTTAAGGTGCCTAGGTCGTCGCTCTCTCTCGTCATGCACGTTTTATCACTGGTTAGCCGTCCTGCAGGGAGTGTCTAAAAAAAAAACGAATGACCGAAGCACAAGAGTAACAAGAAAAATACTAGTGTGTGAAGTCTAGACAAGCAAGGCTAGAACTCGCGAAATTGTCGAGTCTCTAGCGACACGTGAACTGCGATCGAACTGTAGCACTGGGCCGGATATGAAGTGGGCGCCTGTTTCAACCTCCGCCCTCCGGACGAACGAGGAGGAAGATGAAGTAGCGGCAGGAATGGACTGCAAGTCCGGGAGGGGTGGAGGGTGACAAGTGGCGAAAAAAAACATCTGCCTGCGAATCTGCCCCGCAGCCATGCTTTGCAGTGAGGGGGTGGAGAGCAGTTTGTCATTCCTGTTCCCACGACAATGTGTCCATTGTGCGCGTGCATGGTCACTCCCTCTCCCCAAACCCACTCTTTTTGTTATATAACTTACTGGTATGCGCAGGCCTGTAAATACTCAACAAGCTGCTCCGAACACGAGTCCGCTGTTCACGAGCGTCGTAACAGTGAACAGTAGAGACCATAAACACGTAACTAAGGAAAATAAAAGCACATGTACAAGACCGCACTTCACGATAAATCACGTCCTTGTACACGCTCGAGGTTTTACACCTACGTGTTGCTCACAAGGAGTCAAAGACTACGTACGAGCTGCGACAGCGCAACGCACATGCATCACCCGGAATGGAAATGGAAGTGTTCACCGCTGGCAGAGGTAATTTTTTTCCTTGCATTCAAGGCAAACAGTCCCTACTCTTAAATTTGTTTGGACTGTAGAATAAACCTATCGACCTGTAAAACACGACTAATGTGTCACAGTATTTAAGTGCCCCCATCTACCTGAAGCTATTCTCCGCATTTGAACAGCACAAGTAAAGGAATGATTAGGACGACAGTGAAACAGGCGTCTTGTGCCTCATCTGAGATGCAATATTTCTGTCGTGCTGCGTTAATTACAGTACTTGAAGCAGCGGCACAATGATCTTATTGGCTAAGTGTCTGCAAAAAATACCAATTTAGGACCCTTAACTAGTTTCATACGTGTGACACTATTTAGATAAAGCAATGAAAAGGGTGTTTTTAACTGTTATATATATATATATATAACATAGTTAAAAACACCCTTTTCATTGCTTTATCTAAATAGCTTTATATATATATATATATATATATATATATATATATATATATATATATATACACACACACACACATTCTTAAAAACAGACATTAGCCAACAAAACAGTTGCCAGTTGACGTTTATTATCGCAAGGTTATTTATAGAAAGAAAAATTATGCTCCGTAACAGTTTTCATACTGATTCGAAGTTCATAAATTCTAAAACGTACCGGATCTCAAGTGTGACGGCATTACTATTACGCCACTGTAGAAACCATGTGACGAAATTCTCTCTTGGCGACGAATTTACGAGAGTGTTTTCAGCCGCCATTTTTTAATTTAATTTAATTTTCCTTCAACCGGAAAGACTCCCCTCCATTACAAATTATAATCTTTTTTGGGAGGGAGGAAGGGGAGAGAGAGAGAGAGAGAGAGAGAGAAGGCCAAACTTTCTGGTCGATAACTGACGGTATTCTGACGTGTCTTGCAGCTGCGACTGTTCTTCCTAAAGCATATTTTGACCGCTCCGAAATTACGTAAACTAGACAATTTACGAAACTAAAAGGAAGTATTTTTTCTTACCTACGTGTGATCTAATGAACGAGGAAGGTGGCCAACGGGCACTGCTGTCAGAATTTGGCAGATCACTAGGCGGTACGCGTTCGATAATAACGTCGCCGGCCGCCATTGCGAGCAACAGCTGTGCAAATTTTACATTACATTGCTGTTTCAATACAGTTAACTTAGCCATTCCCCTAAAAGGAAGTGTATTTTTGAAATGTCTCAGTTCTACAGGAATAACACTAACTTGATGTTTGTTGGTCACTGCAGCTCATACGAAGCACTTCATGCCACAAGTGTGTTTTTAACACAAGTGTCATCGTTTTGGGTCACTCGACTCACTTCTGTACTGTGTAGTATCATATCTACAAATGCAGGACACATGCGAGTGAGATAGACGAACACGCTTCCACGCCAAACCCGGACCGTACACAACATAACTCTTAGGCACCAGTCAACTTCCTATTTCAGTAAGATTTCCGAACCTTACAGTGCACACCGCACCTCTAAAAAAAATCATAAAAACTAATTAATGTGGGTACAATAAAACAAAAAATGCTCACATTCTCGACAAAACTTAATACCCAGTATAGTCAGCAAATTTTACCTCAAATTAAAATGAATTAAATTCTTAATAAATAAATTCCATTATGTATAAAATTCAAATTTCACACCTCAAATTGTTGTGTAATCAGTGGCAAGGCAAGCTGCCTATGCCGATAATGTGCAAGATCAGATTAATCCCAGTCCACTGAAATCCTTCGTTTTTAAGCATGCTTTGAGTACCTGTATTTTTATATTAGATATTCGTGGTCCATGAATAACACCTACGTTGAGGGTCACCTGTAGCCGTAATCGCTAAGGTAGCACAACTCAAGTGGCGAGGAGGCCAAGTCTACGACGGTTCGAGCCCACCCCTGGCTGACTCAAAATTCCCAAGCACCAACTAGGTACCCAATGGTTCAGAGTCCACTTAGTGATAGAATCATTTCTGTGCATAACCGCACAATGTAAAATCAACATTTTAAAAAACTTTAAATTGGGTTTAAGCTTTATTACGCTGGCGTGATAATCTCTGCTATTGACACAATGTTCGTATTTCTGGTTGTATACAAAATAAAACCTAAAAGCTAATCACGTTTGAGCTTAATTGCTATCTGTCATGAGAAGCAGCTAATCAGGACCCAACAGAACACAGAAAATACGCCAGTTACCACAATAAATCCATGTCTAACATTGGCCATGTTAACAAAAGTGAACAGCTTAATATATGATACCCCGCATTAATAAATGATCTCAAAATGATCCCTTTTCACGTAACACTCGCCACCTCCACACTATACTCCATTCACGGCTACTTCCAACTTATCTGAAGCCTTGCTGAAGGTATGCTTCCAGGATATTCCTCCGCCTCATGCAAACAAAGCTTAGAAAATTACACGAGGGTCAATCCATCGCATTCGTACGCACTCAACGTAATAATATTTAATGTAAGAACTATTTTTAATAGGTATTACCAACACATCTATTATAGTATATGTCTATCCATACCAATGATAAATGAAATATTACTATAAATAAAATATAAGTAAAAGTTCAATCTAACAAAAAATTGTATACGCTAGTCACGGTAAAGTGAGCACTTTTGAAAGCCCTCTCATTTGGAATAATAGTCAATAAATATTTTTATTTTAGTCTTAAAAGTTAACTTCAGAGTGCGGTGGAATATACACAATGCGTTTATTACTTACAGAGCAATATTTATTGCAAAAGGTGGCCAAAGGCAAAATAAAGGCTGAAAGCTAAAGTAACTAGGGCATTAAAAGTGCTCACTTCAGCGTGAACAGCCTATACTTTCATGTTAACATATATAAAACGCCTGTAATACAAGACATTTAGGACACAACCAAACACATCACACATGGGTTGTTTTTTCAAACACGTTCGGTTCACCCGGTGGGTGCAACAAATTCCAGTGTCCAGCAGGTAACAAGTACTCCCAACCAAAAACCAGATAAACAACGCACTCTCAGGCTCCTGGCCGACGTTAAATTTTAGATGACCCCAACATCCCCTCATTTCCGCCGACATAAACTGCACCACCAAGGTCGTCCAGCGCCCAGTTGCTAGCAATAAATTCGTCACTAGCAGCACACACGGCAATGTGGACTCGAAACGCTAGTTTTTCAACTGACTAGTTCGTTTGCCCCACTCCCTAGACACAAATGACTGGCCACCACAATAACCGACACGATCGGTGAGCGATGCATTATTCTGTTTATACCTCCAATGCTTCTTTCTGGATTCATCTTCACACATGTCGGTCCAACGAGGGGGAACAAGGGATTTTCAGGAACTTTTATGAGACGTCCACAATATTACCTTTCCAGTCCGGTAGTTGCACAAATCTTCAGTTGCTACGATGTCGCCCTGCTCAACAGCGACGTGCAAGGTGAATAGTCAACACCCACCTACATTATGCCCCCACCTCCCCCCCCCCCCAAAAAAAAATTCGGTATCTGTAAGAGAGAAATCACACGTGGGCAACTGGGGTAGAAGCAAGCGAACGGATACGCGAACATGCAAATTCATGGTTAAAGAAAATAAACTCGCGGTTATCACACAAAACACTTAAGTAAAATATTTCCCCTTGAAATACTGTTGGAATACAGTTTTTTTTTTTTACTGTATATTTCGTACCGAGCGAGTTGGCGCATTTGAGAGGGCCCAGGTTCGATTTCGGTAGAGTTATCTTCATTTAAATTTGCATGATTTTGTAAAATCACTCCACGCAAATACCGGGATGGGTCCTTAATGCGGCCATTACAGATTATTTTTCCGTTTCTGATTTTTCGAGCAATTGATCCTGTATTTAACAATCACTCTGTAATATAGACTTTAAAATACGAACTTATTTTTCTTCGAAATTTTGTTTTCTATTTCTATATTAACTTTATTTGTATTCAAAAGGAAGTTTCCAATGAAGATGTTTTGAATGTAATCTCCAGAAGAAATCAAAATTTGACAAAAGACGTCAATGTGCGTCGAAAGATTCTGATACCTCCGAAATCACGTCGAAAAGTAAATTTTTAGGTATCAGAAGTCATGAGTCTAGCTGTTGCGTCCGACTGGGTAAACCATGCTGTTGAGGATTTTCTGTATCTTTTACTATATAATGCGACGAGTTCTCGCCTAGTCTAGCAATGAATGGCGAACGACCTTGAGACGCAGTGTGTAGTTCTAACGTGACATTTTCTCAGCTGAGCAGCTCCAGCTTTGAAGTTATCCAAGTCGTGTTACTGTTGTTATTAAAGAGCTAAACACTTAACCAAATGTGTAGTGGAAGCAACTGCGTTTGGAGAAAATCACGCAAGCTACAGATTCTTGACGCGAGTCCGTCGCTTTTCCCGGGTGCCTCACGCAAGAAACATTCCAGGACTGGAAACGGCTGAGAAACGAGAAGAGCTCAGTGCAAATTAAATGTCACAAAAGAAAGCATCGCCAAGCTAATTAGTTAGGGCCGGGGTTCGGGAAGAGATGAGGTACGAGGGGAAGAGAGGAGGTTCGTTGGATTGTCTGCGAGTAAACAGAAGAAAAGCTGGAGCTAATTGGGCCGGCGGCGAGAGGAGGCCGTGTCCCTCGCGAACAATGTTGGTCCAGCGCGGATGCTGGGCACGTCAGCGCCTCCCCCCCCCCAAGGTCTAACAAGCGCGCGTCACTTGGCGCCGCTTCTCGAACGAGCCCGAGGCGCGAATCGAAGCGCATGCTGATGTTTGCAGGGGCGTGCCAGCTGCGCCATTCCGAGAGGAGGCGCGGAACCCTTAGTAAGATACGTCCAACACAATAGACTGTTCACGGTTAATTCCAAACTTACGAGATTGACGTTTGAAATATGCTACATATACTTTAAAGGGCATAGTGATGGGCATCAGCAGAGTAAAATTGGTAACGAATGAGGAAAAGAGAGTTTACATTTTGAAACGTTGAATTATAAGCGTTAAATAAAATAATTCATTCTCAGTTTTTAATCTATTTATGTGTAGAAATTATAAAATGAGAAAAATATGTACTTCTTAAATAATTCCACAGTATAATTTGACCGACGCATGATTAAAGTGATAAGGCCGATTGTAATGTTAAATTCACATATGGTGGAAGAATACCCAACGTACATACAAGTTAGATGATAAGCAGGACTTTCAAAACAGCTCAATTTACCGTGAACACCTTTCACTAGTTTATACGCTGCAACTTAGAGGTATAAACCAACCTCAAGATTTACAATTTATGCAATTAAATCTATCTTACAAAAACGTAGTGCATAAATTAACACTGGACACGGCAATTTAAGTTTACAGATTTCTGGAAGATTTTATGGGGAAAAAAGATTACAATTTTTACCTACTTTGTATGTACGTATTTCGAAGGAATGATACATTCCATTAGCGCGATATCTTACACTGCAGTAAAACGTGTAAATTTACAGCGTAAGAAATACAACTACAATAATACATCACGTTGGCAAAATATTAGCCTAGGAAGTTGGCGAAATGTAGCATCTAGAACTGCGATTTCTTAAATTTTCTATAATCGCTTCCAAAAACTTGTAGAATTTTGCCAATGTGTTTAGTACTTATTTATTTAGCACACCCTCTTCCATGAAATATTCAAAAATCGACTACGTCAAGGCAAAGTTCGACCACAACTATCGATGTTCAGGGGTCCGCCTATACCTGGCGCTCGCATTGCGTTGCACTGAGTTTAAAATACAAAGTTTCCCATACAACCTAACGTGCGTCAAATGTGCTGATCTACGGAAAGAGTACACACTTCAGACGAGGCCTGTTAAGTGCTTACAAGATGTCGCACACAAACAATTTTTAGCACTACAACATAGCTAAAAACGGTTTTACAAATCGCTGTATCTCAGAATAGGCGCGTCTTATACTTATAAAAAAATACTCAAAGAGTACGTGACGGGGTGGGCTACGTCACTTTTATTGGAGTGTAAAGTTTTTGCTCAAATATGTTGTGTTTTTCAGCCTCCCGCACCATAGATACGCTAAAACCCTGTTGTCTAGGCTACCTGCTGCGCAGCTGTGTACTGCAGGTGGTAGCGAGGAACTGCCAGGGGCTCAGAAACCTGCCTTATTTGTCATTAGCGGATTATTTTGTGATTTTAATGTGCTTGTGGGTATAGAAAGCGCTGACGGCGTAAATACTGTATTGTAAATGGTCTCGGGAGTGGGGGCGTGGCGATTGAAGGGAGATTGGGCGTGTATAAATACGGGTGCAGGGCGGGTCTCTGGGAGATTCGTCACCGGCTGGGAGCCGGGCTCGAAAGAGTGATTCCACGAACTTCGCCAATATTGGAGGATATTAATGGACTTCGTCGTTTTTCGGCAGTTCGTGGGACTTGAGAATACATTCTGTGGAGGTAGCAAGGGAACTTATACATTTTTCATCCAGGTGCTGGTGGGACTGTGAAATAATTCGACAGAGGAATAGTCTTCGGATTTATTTGAAAGTGTTGCGTAAGGGACTTAACCAAAATGCCCGTGATATTGTGACTTGGAATTTAACTGAGTGAGAAATAGATATTGTGCAGTTGGCACCCGGATGAGGACAGTTTATTTTACCCACAAATATAACGGGAAGTGTACTTTTTTTACATTGCTACTGTAAATGTAGATTTTTGGATTACACTTCAATGACTGAATAGGAGCTGCACGCTGATCCTGCAGTGACAGGTGGATTGTGGAATGGTTGAGTGGCAGTTTGGAGTTATTTCTGGATTCTCGAGAGGGGATGGCCAAATATTCCTCAGCTTTGAGCGGGTTTGTCGTCGATGTTAAGAAATTGGTACGTGTATTGCTGTCAAAGTGAGGAAGAATTGGGGTCGCCGATATACCACAGACGGATTGGGAACTGGATGAATTTTGTTAGGGTTACTGGATTAGAAGTGTGCGCAGGATTGGAGAAGAGGAAAAAACAGTATGGCATAGCTTGTGTGCGTGTGTGTGTGTGTGTTTTGAATGGATAGACGAGAGCAATACCAGCACTTCTAATGTTATGGCGGTGAGAGTATACCTTGGGCTCACAATCTGTATGGGTGGGGTGCTGCTGATTCTGATGATGGATGGGCATTGGGCTGTATTTTGTTAGGAGGTTAAGATTGGTGGGGCAATATTTACGGTAAAGATGTAAACACTCCTGAGACTATCTGTGGTTCTACATTCTCTGTAAAGTGTGTGTATAAAGGACTAGTGATTGTAAATGCAAGAGTGTCATAAATGCCTAGTTGTGATGATTGCGTTAAGGATTTGATGGTGAATATATAAAGGTTTTGGCGTACGAGTTGGATGTCGTCAATTAGGTTAATGTACTGTATTTTTAAGAGTGTCATAATGGGTTTTATGCAACTTTTAATAGGAATGTAAATTTTTATAGGATGATGTAATCTTGAGAAATTGTAATTGCATTGAGAATATTGGTTATCCGAGGCAGTTTTTTCCTTTAAAAATAAAGGTGGCATATGGAGGATATTTTTATTTCCCCTATTGTAAAGGCGTGTTATCAGAATGGTTATCAGTATTATTATGGTAATTATTGGAATAGAACCATATTTTTATGAGCTTCTTAATGTGTGCTCTTAAATGTTGTAGAGGAGTGTTTTAGTGTGTTGGCAAAATTGTAACTCGATGCAAAAGAACCAGAGTAAACAGGTATTGAAAAGATCTGGTGGTGTTTGAGTGTAGAGATTGTGACATTTTCCCATCTTGGACAGAGAAATGCCTAGAATTACCATACATTTACTCTGCTGTTTATAGTGACATGTTTTGTGAATTGAGATTTTGTCTTCCCTTCCTTTTTCCTGATCCTGACGTGATAGGTTTAGGCGGAGGATTGAGGAGGAGGCGTGTTCGGTGTTGAGACACTGGCCACAAATCCTGCATTGAAACTTGCTACATACATTCCGCTAATAAAATGACAGTGGCACCGCGTAAAGTCCCATATGTACACGCAGCACGAGAACCCTGCACACCAATGGAGAGCCTTGCGCTTAGTGGCGTTGGCGCACTTGTTGCTCGTAATAGTGCAGTCCTTATTGATCCTGCGCTTCTCAGCCTCAAACGGAGAAAACGATCCCAGGTAAATGGGCCCGTTAACTAACTAATTTCCGTGTAAACCTTAAACGTGCCGAGACAAATTTTGGGCACAATAATAAGGAAATTGACGCTACAATTTAAATCTTTGGTTTTTTTTTCTGTCTTTAAGTAAGGATAATTAACACGACTGAGGCTTGCAGGGTGTGAGACTAAATGCAATAAATGCATGTTTTCGAAAGGGACAAGTGTTGCCAGGGAGCAAGTATTGAAGCTGAAGAATGCCTGAAATGATACCTAGTAAAAAAAGGTCTGTAAATGAACGGGAGTGTCCCTTGCTTCGAGGTCACCGGGTTTGACACACTTTATAATTTACTACCAATTCAATGCGAGAAGCATTCGTTTACTGTCCTCTTGAAGTTAGTCTGAAACGATTGGAATAAAACAGAACAGAGTCGCAAAGAGGAAAATTGGAGACTACAAGGCAAGAAATAACTAGCCTGCATTTTTATATTCCACAAATTAGCTTGATATTTGTTTTATATATTATATTCCGGAGAACAAGCTCACCCAATAACTACACAACAATGGATACAAGTGAAATGATAAAGGTCTCCCTGGTGGAATGAACGACCTACAGCTACATATCTCGTTCAGCAAATTTTGTTAGGCCAAAAATACAGATCCCGGCAGCCATCATTAGCCGGCTTACGCCTCAAATTTTCCTGCATCTATCAGGTAACGGACTTTACAGTAAGGACGAATACATACATGAAATAACCCCAAGAAAATAGTAGCTAATGTTTCACATGTAATCGCGTATGGCAAGATGGAAACAGATATTGGCTGTTTGTTATATTCATTAATAGTATTCATTAATAGTCATAGTCAGTCAGTGATCATACACGTTAAAAAAACTTAAAACCTATCCAGTCAGCATGAAGAATTGTACATAAGGAGGTAAAATGTGCGAGAAACCAGTGTCAGCACAAGATGGCTGCATACCTCTATAAGTTTACTTTTGTATTTATACTGACTAAATTTAGATACTGTGTCTACACTCGTAACATAAATGACTTTCTTTTAACGTTACTGTATACATCACCAGTATTACATTCCTATGCAACTGTATTCCTCCTATAGTTCATTAATGGTTACCTCCAACTTTTCTGAAACCCTGCTAAAGTTCTACTTCGATACCTCATACAAAGCTCAACCTAGTCTAGAAAATTACACCAGAGGGACAACGCACCACTTTCGTGCGTACTTAGTCTAATAATATTTTGCAAGAATATTATTGCTGACTAGGCTGTACCAACGCGAGTATTGTCTCATTGCGATTGTTCATATTAATTATAAATGAAATGTAATTTATATTTAACACATCAATTAAAGTTCAATATAATAAAAATAAGGTACTTTTACGTTAACAAGTATAAAACGATTGTGTTACACGTTTAGGAAAGAACCATACAAATCGTGCATGGGGTGATTTTTCGAAGGTTTGATTCACAAAGTGTGAAGAAACCGCGAATAGATTACCCCTGAAAATCATGTGCAAATTTGAAAATTTTAGAAAAACATTTCCCTAGATATGAATCCCTAAAATTAAAATGGGCCACTATTGTTACAATTTTGAAATGATTACTCTTAAGATAGAATACGTTTAGGTAGGTGTAATACTTCACTTCATCTAGTGCGGCGCAGAAGCGCCTAGTCTTAAGAACATAGCCTGTGCAGCCAGTGAATACCACAAAAATCGAATATATCTCGAAAGCTCAATAATATTGAAAAATCAGAAGTCCATTAATCTCGCCAAATAGTCAAACGGCACACACAAAAATTGACGTCGCAACCCTGACGTCGGGAAACAAAAATCTGAAGTTACCGACGGCGGCCACGTAAGTACTTCTTTACACTGGTAGGTGTAATAGTAGTTCGGGTATTTTTACATCGACCACGGAGTTCACCTCCTTCCCCCGCCCCTGTATCGCCTCCTTCCCACGCCCCTGTACGTGGAACCAGATAACACTCGTGCGGGGAAGTCTGTGCGGCAGAAACTGGTGGCGGAGTTGTGGGGAAGAGCTCGCCTAACTTCGAGTTCCGGCGAAGAGACCATTATTCCCGCCAAGGAACGAGTCGCGAAGTTTGACGAACTACCCGCCTCTCCTTGCAGAAATTTACCGCAGCGTGCGAAGAGAGTGCCTAGCCGGCACAGCTGGCAGGCAGGTGAGAAAGTCGAGACGCGGCCCACAGCTGACGACAGGTGCACTCTGCCAGCCTTACTTGCCGCAGTGGGACCAGCTGTCTAGATACGACCCCTACTCCTCCAGACCGAGGCTAGGAGCGCACTTCTCCAGCCGCCCGTTCCTCTGGAGATATCTGCCCCCGCCCCGCCCTCCCGTCTCCAAACCAACCAAACAAAACACTACCTTACTTTGAAAACCACACAAGAATAGCGCCAGCAGACGCGGCAGTTCTCAGGAAATGCGCAGGCGCAGTCACTAGCTCCGGTCAATCGACACGGCGAGTTTGTTAAGACTTGGGACATGATTGCGACATAAGCGCAGAGAAACCACTTTATAGGGTGTCAGTGGGCAGTAAAAATAATAAACAAAGAGCTTGAATTAGCAATATTATGCGAATTTCCAAAAGCTACAACAGAATCGCCAGTTGCGGAAACTGCAAAAACAGTTTCTATTTCCTTTAGACACAATGAAGTTTGGTTTTCGGAGATAATGGAACGAAAGTAAAAAAGGGTTGCATTAAAATTTTTTACATGTGAATAGGCAACGTACTTGAATTTTGCACCTCGCGCTGGGTACCCCCCCCCCCCCCTTGCACTTTGCCAACTTTCACAAAGTGCAGTTCATATAAATATCTTCGACTAGACTGATATCCATTATATCAGCCGACAGGTTTTAAAATGACAATTACAACCACTAAAATGTAATTTAACCATAACAGATTTGTTTAATCACGTAGCGAAACGAGTTTTGTAGTTCACAATAATTTTTCTTTAATTGTTCAATGTAATACGCCGTTTTAGAGGCATTCAATAATATTCATTTCAACTATTGTTTATTCATAACGATAAAAATCAAAATTAAAAACGGGTGTCTCATAACTGAAAAAAATTCAAACACCATCGCGGATTTAAAAGCGTGATGCCATATTCACCAAAACAAACATTACGGAAGTTTCATTCTTGAAGAACTACCGCAGCTTTTAAATAAAAGTACGAACAATCAGTCTAATTGTGTTACGTAGATTGATGTATCATTATACGGATCTCAGTGGCCGCCGATGCCTACTAGGTTTCCTATTGGTTCTCCAGTTTCTCCACAAATCTAATCCGCCAATATTCCATCCTTCAGTGTCACTTCGTGTCACGCTTCACAGTTGACAGACACGTACATTAGTTCATGCTAGCTGTTGCGCAGATAACTATTCGGATCCAGTTTCAAAGACTCCTTCCATAGAAGCACCCAACCTACATCGGAGTACAACCTGAGTGAAAGGTCCAAAAAAGACCGAGATACGCTCAATCGTCGCAGGCACCTCCAGCCAAGACCGTTTTCACATGTACCGATATCGGACGATATGAAAATCAATGCATTGAAATTGAGGCCATGCACACAGTATCAGACACTGTTCGGTCGAAATTATCGGCCCGACATCCGACTGTCGGAGAGCACAATGACATGTATATTAAATTGAATGTCGGTCCGACATCCAATGCATACTTATGTCAACTAGCACACGTGTTCCGTTATGTTGGAAGAGGCCACCTATATTGTTTTGGTATTCAGTGTTCATACCTCACTGTGTGTGTGTGTGCAAAGCGAGGGTAAGCGAGAGTTCTTGCTTGTTACTGATTAGTGTGGTAATATTACTAATAAATATATCTCAGTGCAACGTAGTGTTATATACCGAGTTTGAGAGTACACCATGTTAATGGGACAAAATAATAGGAACGCAATACTTGCTGTGACACTGGATGCACCCAGTGTCGTCCTTTAATCGTCTTTTTAAATTTATTTCTTACATACAATAAAAGAGGACGATTAAAGTCCCCTGTTAAACACAGGGCGCAGCTCTATCCTCTCGTGGACAAACTAGAAGTGACCAAGTAACATGTCAGTGCGTGTGAACGTAGACGTCCGATACGACACGCGTGGGTGTTGAGGGAACTCTGTGGCAAAATGACTTCTATAAAATGAATGTGTGTGTGTGTGTGTGTGTGTATACGTGTATAACAGTATATAAATGTTTTAGGGAGAATATTTTTTTTTCCAGGAAGCGAATTTACTTGAATTCATGGGCGCCGAGAAACCAGCACGATGAAACAAAGAAAGGTTCACATTACGTACTGCCAACGTAAAAACATGCTGAAAACTACCAATATAAGAAACTGTGCAATAGGGACGACAATTTCATGAGCATTTCGGCCTACATTAAATATATCGTTCAGGAAATTGATATTATATTAATGCAGTGGTTTAGTGACGCAGTAGTAATAATGGAGGCGATTATGGTAGTTGTGGTGATGGTGGAAATAGTAGTAGGAAACACTGTTATAGACTATCCACGGTAAAGTGAGCACTTTTTAAGGCCCCGATAAAATTTTCCTTTCGATTCATTTCTATCTTTCCGCCACTTTTTAATATAAACATTCCAATATGACTAATAAACGAAGTGTATATATTTCATCACACTCAAAACAATCTCTGAGGCTGCAATAAAATATATTTATTAGGGGTTAGTGCCTTTTGAGAGGGCCTTAACAAGTGCTCACTTTACCGGACGCAGTGGAGGTGACTCACACGGGCGGGGAAGGATTGACAGCTGGCCTGAGCTGGGAACAACGTCCCGCTCAACCCTCTTCTGGAGGAGCCGGTGAATGCGAGCTACTGCATAAATTCTCTGCATAATCTCCTCCCTCAGCGCAACCTCAATATGCGAAGAAGAATCCGGAGCATGACGCTTGTCACTATAAATATCATCGTAGTCGGAGGGACGGCAGTCTGCGGGAGCCATCTGGCCAAGTGCGGCGAAAAGTGAGAACCTACAGCAAGCGATGATGGATGAGTGTGTATGCGGCAGGGACATGCGAGAGTGCGTGATTGCTGCGGAAGGCGAGGTATCCAACTGGTAGAGAACGGGTGCGTATAGGAGCACTCGTGTCACTTCTAAACATTCCGGACAGGTAATACTGGTGCTACCCGTACTGAAACAAGGTGGGGCTGAATGGACGAGTAATGCAGACTTGATTGTGAACCATTTACCATCGAGATATTAAGTAGAGTTTTTTTGCTTGCCTGTACATAAATTAGAATTAGCAACTCTTATTTAGTTAAGACCTAAAAAAAAAAAAAAAAAAAATCAGCTAAGACCTTTGGCTTAAAAAAATACTAGGTCATCATTTGCACAATTAAAAATTTTGATTTCCACATTTTGGGACGCATTATTTAATTGATCGTTTCACGAGAAATTGGCATTTTTGAACATTATTTTCACACAAAGTAACTCAAATATTGTAGCGGAATTTACATGGGGAACATCGCCAAGACTCTTTGAAGCGCCCATACAGCTGTTCTTGCACACTGGGCAAATTGTAATTATTCTAATGAAATAAAAATATACTCATAAGAATTTACTCCAACAGCTTTACAGCTTTCCCGGCATACAGTGCGACAACAGTTTCGAGCATTATTCAAAAATTAGATCGCCATTTCATCATTGGCTACAGTTTTTGCAGGCTTCTCTACCTGCTTAATACAACTTTACACCACACTACTATTGGTATAAATTTTCCTCCCCAAACATAGGTTCGACATTTTATTAATGTTGACAGGACGCAACCTCGATCAAACGATGAAGCTTGAAAGAGAAAAGAAGTAAATGTTTAACGCACAGCGTGTTACGGATGTCGGCGGTGCTGAAGTGACTGCCGACGCACACGTCATGTCGACTTGACAAGGTGATCGGCGCGAGCAATGGGCCGGCTAAACCGGCGGCGCTGTAAAGGGCTTATCGACTTACCGCGGTCGAACGTAAACCGATTGCCGCGGAGGACTGCGACAGGAGTGGGGGTTCCTGAAAGCCACCAGCGAACAGTCAGCCGGGGCGAGCGCCCCGGGCGTGTCTGGAGAGACCACTGCGAAAATCACAGCGCGTGCGCGCTCGTCACCGCAGAACTTTACATTCGCCCCTCCAACCCCGTGCCGAGACTGCCCGCACGCTAATTCCACAAAGCAGTCTTGCGCTCGCATTACCCTCCCACTGCACCATCCCTCCCCTAACTTAGACTATTTCCAGAAGGATGTGGTGTGGGGGACGGGGAGATACAGGAGGAGGGGCTAATCATCGCCGCTAGCACGGCGACCGCAACTCTCATTTCCTGGTCTTATCCCGCTGAAGTACGCTCTCCACATACCACCACCACCAAAGTTCTGCCTGAAATGCACCGAAACTAATTTCCCGCAATCAAGATTTGTTTCCCTACCCCCGTTCAAACATTCAGACAATGTCACGACCTACGCCCTAAAACACTAATCGGCGACTTCGATCAATTAAGTACAGCTTGATGGAACCTTCGCTTACACAGTGCAATTCATTGGTAGTCAATGCCTGGAGCAATGTATTTCACTCTAAACCAATAAGAATAAAATAAATAAGTTTCAGACACTGAAATTACCAGGAGAATATAAACTTTGTAGTTCTAAATAGTTTGTAGTGAAGGCTCAAAGGCGGAGAAAATTACAATATTTCTAGTTGCAAGTACGACTTTTCATCGCCATTGTGATGGAGTGGTCTCCGTCACTATAATGGCACGTGTATTTTGTTTCTACATATCTTGTGTTTTTGCAGCGAGTTCCGTGTTTTATGCGCTTAACCCCTCGTATCGCTTCTGCACTGCAGTGCGGCGGTGTTTACCTGGTGGTTTCAAGGATACACAAGGGGCTCGCTTCATCGGCTTTGCGTTCATTGGGTGTTTTGATGTAAAATTAAGAAAGATTGTTAGAAAAGAGTGCGCTACTGTTGACGATGGCTGGTATCAAGAAAGGGGACGTGACTTGGTGGGGATTGGTAGGGTATAAATACCGATGCTAGGCGCGGTAGCAGGGTTTGCGGCACCGTGCAGCTCTCTGCAACAGTTGGTGAGACCTCCCCTTGCGTCTAATAATTATCCCTCCCCCCTCCAGCGAAGCTCCCTGCACTTGCAGCACATGGCCGTAGATATATTCTGTTACAGCCAATAACCACAGAGATTGGCTGCTGCGAGGTAGCACAGCACTAGGATTAGACACATGTCCCCGGGGACATACGTTAGTATTAAGTTATTTAGATAAGGTTAATAATTTTTCCTTTCTTTTCACAGGTTCTTGCCATCTTCTTCTGGTCATGTAGAAACCAGCAAGTGTTGGCTCTGCTGATACTTACAGGAAGCTCACTCCCTTTCTTTTTAATTTTCAGGGAATCTACTGGGGATTCGGGGGGAAGAGGCCCAATAGCGCCACTTCCCTCACGAGAGTGATGTGCTTGCACACCACTCTGGTTGAAGCCAGCGCCCTCTTCTCTACTAGTATTTTCATCTTTACTAATAAAGAAGGATATCCAACATTCTTTCTCCCGTAGTATTTCTATTTAATGCATGTAACTATATTGAATATTTCCTGTTGGCTGGGTTTTTCCCAGTCTCTTCTTAGTTATAGTATTAGCTGTAAGTACACTTAGGGAGGTAGTCATGGCCCCGATCGCTGGCGATGGCTTCCCAATCCCTTTCTGCCGCGATGCAGATTTCCTTGCATGATTTCCCCTCCTTGGAGGCGTAAGGGGTTCTCCCTTAGCTCCCGTCCTACCTTCGAGATACAAAAACTTAGTGATAGGATAGTTAGAAAAAATCGGTGTCGGTGAGAGTCGTCGGGTCTTAGACCCCGACACGGGCCTGGAGGCCTCCACCGAATCTAGAGAAGCGTCGCTGGCAAGGGCTGGGAACCAGCGAGGAAGGAGGCGTTGTGGGCTGTAGCGAACAGGAGATGCGGTGCGGATGTCTGCTTAAAGAGAGGTTAAGTATCATATCTACAGACTTGATCGAATTTCCGAGTGAGTTTATACATTGAAAATTTGGAGGGATCGGGTGTGGGACTTTGAAATTTTGCGAGCAGGAATTGAACCTTGATTATTTTACGTGAGGTAGGAGACTCAGAATATTTTAGTTTTAAAATGGACTTGAGTATTTGCACTCCGAAATGGGGGTTAGATTTTTGCTGCTCGTACGAGGGCTTAGGAAAGAAAGTGCTTGGTCGCGCCCAGAATTTGATGGAAATTGGTTATGTGCAGACTTAGGATGGGTATGAGCTATGCGCAGATTTGAACTTAAATTTATGTGGGATTGCGGACTTGCGACTCTCGGGCAGGTTGTTCCGGACTTTAACGAAGTGTTGGTCGGGTAGATAGAGGTCGCCGATAGTGAGAAATCGAGACAAAAAAATTTCCTGCTATAAGTGTAAAAGTGGAACTTCGCCATTACAGTAGAGTGTGAGGGGACTTTCTGGAACTCGTGATGGAACTCTGGCTGTGGCCAGATTTGGAAGAAGTCTGCCAAAGTGGGGAATAAGAAGAACTGGCCGCGTTGCGAGTGAAGGAATGGGGACTGTAGATGTCATCGTTACGATGAAAAAATGTGTGTGCAGTGTTGAAAGAGGAATAACTGGGGTAGTGAGGAAACAATTGGTATATGTCTGTGGATGTGGTGCGCAATAAATAGAAAGGACCACTACTGACACTTTCGAATTACAGGTGGGGAGAACATCCTCAGGCTCAACACTTCTCTAGTTGGAGTGTTACTGAATATCGTATGATATTTGCAGGTTGGAGAGGGAAATTGGTAATTTGTGCGGGCAATTTTTGCTCCTGACACCCTTAGGTTCCACGCACTTTTATTGTAAACGGTTTTGAGCGTAATATGGCAAAAAATCGTTATTGTAACAGTGTGTTTGTGAAAAGAATTATTAAAAAAAAAAATAGAACGAGAGATACTTCATCAACAAACTAAGGAAATGTGTGCACTTTGGTATTGGTTTTATGAAGATGGTTTTAATGGGAGTTTTTCTGAAAAGTGCGAATGTTTTAGGGAAAAATTGTCATATTTATGTGTACCGAAATTGTCTTGATCAAACTGATCAATAATGTACATTGTAATTGGATTCCTTAATGTTTTAAAGAAATGGGAATGTTTTAATTCCAATTTTTTGGATTTTTTAAAGTGAGACATTGATCAATTGGAACGTGTACTTGTTTTTGGGATAAGTTACAGTAAAGTACATAGAAACTGAAGGTTGTGTTGTATGTGTAGAAGGTTGACACCCATCCATTCTGGACAGAATCGCAAAGACTTAACATACCTACTCTGTTGCTGCTGAGTTTAATATTTGTGTGTGTTGAGGGTTATGTCTTCCCTTCCTTTTCCTTATTGTGATAGATTTTGGCGGAGGACTGGGAAGGAGGTTGTGTCGGTGTTGAGACACCGGGCACACCATTTCAGGAGAAGCAAAAACATTTTTCCTTTTATTGTAATGCTAACATATGCTTGCACTACATGAATTAGAAACAATATATTTTAACACAATATTGTTTTCAATAGTTGTTTTAAGACTGCGGCGATAGATGCGGTTCTACTGAGAGAACAGGTCATATTTTTTAGCAGTAGTAGTATAAAAACTGTGCTCAACTGAAATCTCAAGTCTTCCCCAGGTATAGCATGCAGGTATTACAAAATACTGCCTGTAAGAGTTAATAAACGCGTAGCCAACGTTTTCAACCGCACAGGTGCACTGCTAAATGGCACATGCGCGTGTGGGCACCTACAAAATAACAGCAGCCACAGTTAACAACTTTGGGCTCTAAAATTATCACAAGCACCGACTACTATAGTACATGAGCAAAATAAACTTACGAACTGCTTTCGTGAATACCGTGTGTAACGTGAAATAGTTTTCAAGCTACGTTCTCCATTTTTTTTGTATTCATATGTGCTCTTATAATTCTTTGCAGCAATATATCAGTTTTTTTTAGTTACACTTCAAAGCTACACATTGTAGCGGCAACCAAGGCGCCGCACACAAACCACCTAAGGTTCGATGGAGTATAGCTTGAGGAGCAAGTTAATTGTTTGCAAACATGCTCCACATAGCCGACGAGCTGGTAGGTATTTAAGAGACGTGCAGGGCGTCAACCCCCCCCCCTCCTCCCCCTTCCCCGTCACCCCCAGACAATCATCGCCACCAAGAGGTCAGAGTGAGTGTCGCAGTCGGCCACGAAGCAGAGGACAACACCAGGCTTAGAGGAGCTCTAGGCCAGTCTGCTATATGGTGAGCATAAATCCGCATGGCAGTTAGGCGTAACGCTATCTTCGAGCCCCCATTACCTAATCAACATAAACGTAATTATCTGGCAGGGCTAGGCGTTTCACAAAGAGTCTTGAGACCTAGAATACTTGTAAATTCTTGTGTTATTAGCCGATGAACATAATCTTGTATTTTAATAGTCAAACCTGTTTTTTAAAGTAACTTATTCAAGAAATATTAAAACGAGTGAACAAATTATATCCCGCTGAAAACAACTATTGTAATAAATCGTCAGAAAACTATATTTCACAAATATTTACTAAAAGTCATACAGTACATCAAAAATACCAACTAACTTATTCAGTTTACGAATTTTAGAATTAACTTACGACTTACAAAAAACACTTATGTTTCCGATTGTGTAGATGTACGAAACAACCCACCGAAATATTTTAAACGTATTCTTTTTTCCGTAAGAAAATTAACAAAAAGAGATTAAAACAGCGATTTTTATATGTAATTACACAAAAATACCATGCCTCGGAAATACTTTTATGTGTACTGGAAATAACATGCAACTTCTGCAATGTGAACTGTATTTCTTTATATTCTAGCCAGAACAACGAGGTCACGATCCCGCGATTCTGAATAAGCTGGACTTAGACAAACATTTTTCGCATTAAAAAATTTACAAAGAGTCACTTTTCGAACTTGCTGGAGTGAAAGGTGTTCCTCGAAAAAAAAAAAACTATACTTGATGCAATGAATGGTATTCAAGGGCACCCCTCATCACCCCCTCCACCTTGCAAGGCACCTCAGACATACGGGATACTCTTCACCACCTCTATTGTTCTAGTAGCGCGCTGTCGTGCACTTGTATAAACAACTAGCTAGTATCGAGGCCACATAAGTGTTTGCCAAACACGAAATCAAAACACAGTCAAAACTGCAACCTGTAAACTATCAAAGAAATGTGCCAAGGACGACGGAATATGTGGGTCCGGCAAACCGAAGTACTTTTCAGAGTAAGCAAA
The DNA here is from genome assembly GCA_029891345.1 of Dryococelus australis. NCBI lineage: Eukaryota > Metazoa > Arthropoda > Insecta > Phasmatodea > Phasmatidae > Dryococelus > Dryococelus australis. Next base: position 312,521,985 of record CM056994.1, on the reverse strand, counting down.
CCAATCTTCCGGCTATCTCCACCCCCGGTGCACGGTGGGGACCTACCAAATTGAATTATATCAACACACACACGTGGTGGGGCGAGAAGTGTGGACTGGTCCACGAGGGCCAGAGATATTGCAGTCGGCGACTTGGCGGGCGGCGCGGCCGAGGGTCCAGGCAGTAGCGTTTCTGGGTGCGAGACCTGGTGAGTCCCTTGTATCATGTTTTCACTTAACCACCTATCTTACCTTCATTCCTTCTCTCCAATTGGCCATCTTTATTATACTATAATTAAGTGTAATGAGTTCAATGTTTCAGTAAAATATTTAGTCTTCTCTTTTAACTTAACCTGCTACTAATTCCCATCCTCCTATCTTTCACGTTTAAGATGCAAGATGAGATCAATAACAGCACGTAAATCACATCATAATTGGACAACAAAATATTAATAACACCAAAATGGAATGAAAAGGTTAATGCAGAAATTGAATGAAAAAAGTAAACTACTGTAACTCAAATAATAAATAAAATAAAAGCAATTTTACTAGATATTTTCTAATTATCGTTTAAATTTTATTTTTATATACAAAGAAAAAGTTTTTAACCAGGTCTTTTTTATAGAAATCCAAAAACAAACACTACTTAGTTATTAAAACCAATAAGCAATAAAGGAGAAATTTAAATACCAAAGCCCTTGTTTGGGCAACATATAGAAAAAAATGGTGTATTTTTGCAATGGAGTTCTGATTTTTCAACGGATATATTTCTTCTGCAAAAATATTTATTACTCTACGCTACTTACGGCTTCCAGCTCTCACCGTTAGCGTGCTTAAATTAAAAAATTTTTTGCCTTGCATATAAATTATTCTGTTTTGTAGGATCATATTTTCACCACTTTCTGGCCGTATCATGCCGAAAAGAGTCTTCGTTTCTCATTCATGACAATATTAACAGTTGGATTTCCTGAGCAAAAAATATTCTTGCATAAGAACTGCATTTATACCTTTGTTTTCACAAGAATTAGAATAAATTTAGTACTGACATACGATCTGAAACTCGCACTGCAACGATGGATGAATCTCGGATTCCCCAGTGAACAGAAGATGGCCTTTTAGCCTACTTTCCGAAGGAAAGAAAGGCTATTGAGATCACTTTCTTGTCTGTGTGTGAATGTGTGTGGTGTGCATGCGTCCTAGATGTGTGTACCCCTTCAATTTTTGAATGTGTCACCCGAATTTCACCAAACTCGGTACACATATAATACTAAGTAAGGACATCTTACCTTTAAACTTTTCGACCATGCGCAGCACGTACTTTCAAACTGGCGGCAATTTTAAAATTTAGGATAACATGTATCTCGGAACCATTCAACCGATTTAAAGCAAATTTTACACGCTGGCAGTGAAAGGTGCTAAGCATTGAATTCAGAGGTGAATATTATTGTTGGTCCACCATTTTGCAAGATACCGTTATATGAATTAATGAAGTTTTTATGTATCATTTAAGGAAACAATTGGCCGATTTCGACCAAATATAGCAAAAAAATTACTGCTGCAGTTGGTAATGTTAACTGACATGTTTTAGGTATGTCCGACACTTATTTTCAAAATGCCGGCCATGTAGTTACTTTAGTTTTATGTTAAATCGTCGAAACCATGTAATAGAAACTTTCTATTGTGGCTGTATACGCTACAACCACCAAATGTGTTCCCACAAAATCTCTTTTGTCCGCCGTTTTATAAAATAGTATCACATGACAAATTAAAATTATGTGATCGCCGAAAATCAACCGTATGTACCAAATTTGGCAAACAAGTAGCACTATGGCAGGTCATGTAAACTCAATCTTTGAGAGGGTCAGACACACATTTTCAAAATGGCGACCATATAACCATTTTAGCTCAAAAGATTTATCTACAAAACTGTAAAAAAAAAAAATCAACTTGAATTTGTATGCTGAGAGTATCAGTCATAACCATAACGTTTTTCTATGCAAAGCCTCATTCCTCCGCCATTTTGAAAGCTAGTCCCAAATGTAAACACAGTTTTTATGCCATAACTCGGAAAACAATAAACCTATTTCTTTCTAATTTGGCGAGGAAGTTTTACTATGGTAGGCCATATTAATTTATATGTTTTAATTGTGTAAGTCTCTTATTTTCTGAATGACGCATATACAAACATTTTAGCTTAGTGTGCTATATCTACAAAACTATGGAACAGATTTAAATTTAACTTTGTATATGTTATCCATGACAATCGTGGAACGTGCTAATAGATAAACTTTTTGTTCTCCACTTATGAAGATCGTCACATGAACGGAGATCTTATGCCATATCTCTAGGATAAATAAACTGATTCATATCAAAATTTTAAGCAAGTATTGCTACAGTAGTGCATGCAAATTAACCTGGGTTATGTGGGGCAGGCATGTTTTAATGGGGTATATATAAATTATTTAGATTAATTTGTTATTTCAATGAAAAATTTCAACAAAATTCAACCAAATTTTGTATGCAAACACTATTAATTAGAAGCATTATTTATGAATATAGAGATCCTTTTATGCCGGATTTTTGGCAAACTAGTGTCAAATGAGTACAATGAAGATTTTGCCATATTTCCGGAATAAATAAACTAATTTCCACGAAGTTTTGCACACCTACAGAAGGTCATGTAAAGCTACATGATTTCATGATTTAAATGGGGTCAGACAATGATTTTCAAAACGGCGGCCATTTAAATATTTTGATACATTTGGCATTTCTATTTAACAATTTAATCAAACTCAACCAAACTTCTTATCCTGACAGTATCTATTATACCCATTGTATAAAGAACATTTCTAGGCAGTTTTGTAATTTTGGCACGGATTAATAAAATACGGTTTTCGCCTTATCTCGGCGGCAACCAATCAACCGATTTCCACCTAATTGTTTTACACAAGTTATGGTAGGCCATGTAAACTCGTATGTTTTAGTGGCTCAGACACATTTTTTAAAATGATGGTCGTGTAAATATTTTAGGTTAGTAAACTCTATCGTCCAAAACATTAGACTGATTACATACGAAGTCGATGCTCCGAATCCTACCTCCGTGATGTAGTTGATTGCAAGCTAGCTTAATTTTAAGAGTTTTTCTGAATTTGAATCTTGGGTCAGTCACTCGTGTGTTTTCATCGTCTTCGTACTGTTTAACATGTTTCTGGTTTCATCTCTAACGATATTGCTGTGAATGAGACGTCAACACCTACCTAACATGTAAGCTTTTAAGAACTCCACTAAAATGTATTTCCACCCATGTAGAGGAAATTTGAGTTACAAGTTGACAGTGACTTCTTTTTTTTTTTTCAAATAACGGTTTGCTCACTGGAAACAAACGAGGGGTTTATGAGGTGTAGCTTATGTATAAATTGTTACCCTGAAAGCCGAAAATTACGTGTCTACAAGAAAGAGTACAACATGGAGAAGGTAATACAATTCTAAGAGTTTTAGAAATAATTAATTTCAATATTGTTCATCTTTTCACAATGCCGAAACTTGCGAAAAATATTTGATATGACTGTTTATGTTACATTTTAAAGCACTCGCTAAACAAAATTAAAGAAGTAGGACAATTAATTTTTGTTTCTGTAATTTGATTGTATTAGTTAATGAAAATATTGAAAAACTTGGGAGAAAAATTTTACACGTTCAAAATTTTAGGAGAGTTTTATTGTGGGATAAGTACATCGATAATTGCACGCCACTACTACGAAATTCACATATCACTGGGCGATTCAGGCCAATTTTCCTACAGCTTAATGTCCTCATAGCACAAGCTTTGAGGCATATACACAAAATTATGTAAGGTTTAATACGTGCAAGTATTTTATCTTTTTGGTAAGTAGGTAGCCCTTTGTTGCAGACTTCAAAGCCTCAATTTGTTGAAAAAAAATTCGTTTCACATCCATTTGTGAACTTGGAGGTATGTTCGAAAACAATGACAGGTGGGAGTAGCTTCTGAGGAAACCGAGACATACTGAAATTAATTGCTCGGTGATTTTGCAAAAGAGCGCCACTTCAGCTTGCTAATCTTGCTAGGTTCAGCATCATCTTTAAAACCCAAGCAGTTTCTTGCGACACTCCTGAGATAGGAAGAAAATTTCAACTTCAGCTCTGTAATGGAATTGAGAATGTATCTTTCAGAATGGAGGTAGGCCTACCATTCTTCTGTAAAATCACCCACCAAGCCAAATTAATTTTTCATCTGGCTTCCTTCCCACAAACACAAGCTCCCCCGTCCATATCTATGTATTTGAATATATCAGTTCAGAAAAGTAAGGGAAACGAATTGACAGAGTGGAGCAGGGGAAGTTATTCTTCGTGGTCTAGCTCCTAACTCGCTCAGATAAAACACTCGCGCTTCCAGAATTCCACATAATTACATGTAAATGCCTTACACGTTGCGCGATGAGCTACAAATACAGCTACAGGAAATCTGGACTAAAGTGTATTTAGTGGTTTGCATATATCATAGTGAATTATTATGTTTGGGATACTGGCCAAGAACAATAGGAATGTGACCATCCGTTAGACCCGCAGTCGGAAGAATTTCGCTCTGTATGTGCACAACAACTTCTCCCTCTCCAAAAAGAAAATTGAAAGGATATTAAAATTACATATTACCTGTTTATCAACTGTTACAAGATTTTATACAATCAATAACTTTTGACATTAGTTTAAGACTGAAAATGTAATTCTCTGCGCTACGCGTATCATAATAGGCACTTGTAAATAAAACAAGGCTGCTATGTCAAAATTTTCCCCATGATATTTGTTGCTTGTAAGAAATGTGAAACAAAATTTAGATTTTTCTTACTCTAAAAACTTTATAAACGCAAGGCAATTTATTGAAGAACATGGGTGTAACAATTTTTGTAGGAATTTTTGTGAACAGCAATATTAGTAAAAATATTTCCCCTTAAATAAATACTAAGTAAAATAATAATAGAACAAATTGAACATAAGTTTACTAGCATGATGGCCAAACCTGTTCCAGCTTCCTTTAGTGTTATTTTTTCCTTATTAGTCTATTTTACCAACCTTACTGGCTACCTGATATAGTACATCAGCAAATCTATGAAAGTGCTCAGGGAATGGAAAATGGGTGGCGGAGGGGGAGAAAACTGAAAATTATCACATGCACGCAAAATGGTATGAGAGAATATTTAGCGCCACTTGCCTATTTTTTTCACGACCAACAATTTCTTTCTTCTTCCTACTACCCTCTTCACTTTTATCTTCTCTCCGTTACCAATACAAAATCATTTATTTCAACAAAAACCCTTAGAACCACTTCCCCCCTCCCCCCACAATTTTCTTTTTCAATGTCTACGAGGCAGTTTGTTTCGTGTTGACGGGATTGTAAGGTTTCGTACGTTATATAATAAGTTTATGGGTTAAGGCCATTGTGCGTGAAAGCAGTATATTTAAATTATTTGTATCATAACTTGTTTCCCAGCGGATTTTTCAAAACTTTTGGCTCAAGACGTAAGTAACAACTTTTAGAACCTTCTTACATTGTTACAAATTTACTATGTTCGTTATTCTCGGAGCACTGATCGCAGATAAGAAAACAAAAATTCTCTTTTTTCTTCCGCCAGTGCTCAGAGAATAATGACGGGAGAGAATAACTAACAACGTAAAAAGATGCTTAAAGTGGTTATTTATGTCTTGAAGAGCCAAAAATTTTGAAAAATCCGCTGTGAAACAAGTTATGATACAAATTATTTAAATATACTGCTTTCACGCACCAATGGCCTTAATGGAATCACTCGTCACAATAAACATTTATATGCTTGTTAAAATGTTAATGCCCTTTTTAAATGGAATGTTAATCTTATTGCAACAAACATGTATTTTTCTAGGAATTGGGTTGACAGCCTTAAGTTTTTATTTTTTACGGAAACTATGCGTTGAAAACCGAAGAGATTCAATTTGGGAGTTCGAAGAGTACTCATCTATTCGCCTGTTATAAGCGTGCAAGGAAGAATCTCGCCTCAGTAAATTTCATATATGTATTATTTTTAATAGTTAGTTACCACTGAGTCATAAAATGCACACGTAAGTTACCTAGTAGCGGGTCACCGTGAGAAATATATAAATGCAATACGGAGTAAATTAAAAATTACTTCGGACATACGCCATTGGAAAGCTATGACGCCAAGGAAAAGAGAGAGGGCGAGATAAAAAAAAAAAAAAGCATACACGAAAACACGCCAAGACTAGCTGCTATCAACATATATTCAAAAAATAAAAATAAATCTACAAGGCATCGAGTGAAGAGTGTTAAGCTAAACGAAACAAAACATTACGAGTAACAAATGAAAGGGCAAAAAAAGGCACCCCAATATGTACAAATGTAAGCACAAAACTCTAGACGACCAACCGAGGACAACACAGATCAACACCGAGCCTAATACAAGTAGGTAAAGACTATTCACGATAGAGTGAGCACTTTTTAAATCAAGCTTAGAAAAAAGTTACTACCCCTACCTGCATATATTTTAACGGGCGCAATGAGTGATATGTGCCCAGTAAAGTTGGTAACGATGGAGGGAAAAGTAGTCCCATATATTAACGTCGAACAAAATGCGTTAGATACCAATTTGTGACAACTTAAATTATTTCTCTGCCTTTCTGTATTTTCTAATGTATCAAAGTGTGAAAATAAGCAGATCTGTACAATATTTAGTTTTATAATAATTTTACACTTTCACTTGACCTGCGCATGAATAAAGTGATGAGGCCCATGCAAATGTTAATCTTACGTAAGGCGGGAGAAAAAACAACTTGCAATCAAGTAGATTTTAAGCAGTATTTTCAAAAGTGGTCATTTTACCGTGAACAGCCAATAGACTCAAAACCTGAAGAGAGAACCGCAGAGTAGATAACTAGAAAGATTAATACCACGGAGATTCCTTTGATTTGGGCGTACTCGGCCGCTGATTGGCTGTGCGAGATTCCGGAAACGAGCCCCCGTGTCCGATTGGCTACTGCGTGATGCGGAAGGTTCCCCACTGGCTGGGCTACCTGCTGGCGAGTTAAGTTACCCGCCGTTGATTGGTGTCCAGACATATTAGTCAGCGACGCCATTTTGTTGGCGTGCGCGGCTGGAGTTCGGGGAACAAGCGGCTATTTTACATAGACAACACAAAACAACACAAAAAGTTTTCTTGGCGAACCAGTAGCGATGTCTCCAGGCAAACTTATCCTCTGTGTTTTTCCTTATCGAGAGAGTTATCCATTGACGTATGTACTTGTAGGCTGTTCACGATAAAGTGAGCACTTCTGAGGCCCTAGTTACTTTTTCCTTTCAGCCATATTGAATCTGTTAACCACCTTTTTTAAATAAATATTGCAATATAAGTAATAAGCACGGCGTTTATATTCCACAGCACTCGGAAGTTAACATCTAAAGCTAAAGTAAGAGATATTTATTGGCTATTATTCAAATTATGAGAGGGCTTTCAAAAGTGCTTACTTTACCGTGAACAGCCTATAGTAATTTTTAATTTAGACACATACTCCATTGCAAGAAACATTCAAATACAGACGTTGGCCACCCACGCCGAGATAAAGAGAGTTATTGAGTGAAGAGATTTGCGTGGCTCTTAAAATCGAGGTTTTGAGAGCCGATGTCGGTGAAGCGAGGCGGAGCAGCGCCGGAATGCAAGAGCTCGGGAAACGGGAATTCTCCAAGAAAACCCGCAGACCAGCGGAATCGTCCGGCACGATTCCCACATGCGAAAAACCGTGGTCAACCCCGCCGGGAATCGAACCCGGTTCGCCTTGGTGCGAGGAGAGTAGTCTAAACACTACATCACCGCGGCCTCTGGGATAACAAGAGTCCAGCAATAACAATGGCCTTCCCCAAACTCTAGAAGGGTGAGCCTTTGGAAGTGAAAACAGGGGGGGGGGGGGAGAAGAGGGTGGGCGCGTAGCGCACTGCGGGGGGTCAACCCCAATGACGATTGAAAGGGATTGGGGGGGGGGGGGAGGTTACAGACGTCCTTGACCCAGTAGCCGACCCACATGGGGCGTATTGATCTCCGGCTGTAGAAGCCATCCCAGCACGCGTACCGGTCTCCAAGGAGATGAACGGCGAAATGGAAGGAGGAGAGGGGAAAGCGTCCACATCCTTCCCCTCCTATTTAACCCCACAACATTATCTGGTTCCGGTCACGTGACGTGCAGTGACATCTGAGGCCCGCGCACCGTCCATCAAGGTACAATGTACCGTTTGTGGACAATTCCTCCGCTACACAGCGTAAATACACACTGTGCGACGGCACGTGACCGTCGCTATACTACATTCATGTATCATTAAGCACTTTTGAAACCCTTGCACAGGATGTACTTTTCAGCTCATTTTGTATCCTTACACCACGTGTAAAATAAATATTGACGCGGGCCTCATCACTTTATTCATACGTCATCCAAGGTAATAAAATATTACTTACTTTTAAGTAAGTATTTGACAAATGTGGTTAATTCATACACTTATCTTAACTAAAAAAAATCGGAAAGCAAAATAAATAATTTCAGTAATCCATAATGTTTACTTAAAACTTTTAATTAAACTTTAAGTAATGGATCTACTTTCCCTCCGTCAATACTAATTTAACTTGGCGCATGTCAGTCAATGTATTCATTAAAATATATGTAGGTACGAGCAGCGACATTTTTGAAAGGTTGATTTGAGAAAATCTCACTTTACCATGAACACACTTTACTAATATGCACATTTGTGCTCTAATGTGTGTGTAAAACAAGTAACACAAACTTCAGTGACCATAAATTTAAACTTTATACCGTCTCAATACACTGTCAAGCCTTGGAACTATTTTTATTAATTGGCTGCCGACTTATCCTGGCATCTGTGTGCCGGCGCGTAGTTAAACATTTATGTAGACAAAGGCAATAATTTTATTTTAAGGTTCAGGCCTATTTCGAAAGTGCTTACGTTATCGTGAACAATCTTTACGTTTAGGACCGTGCGTTTGAATTAACGCATTTTTATTATAAACCATGAGCTTATTGAAAGGAGGAAGAGGGGGTTTAACGGGGCTAAACATCGCCATACTCCCCTCTCATGTTCTAATTAAAATGGCCTGTAGTTACTCGCGCACGACTGTCTTTTAATATTACCTTTTTCTTCGTCTTTATTTATATCCATAAAACGAATTGCGGCCAAACAAATAACGACATTCCTAGTCAATTATGTTTGACAGGCCAACGCGCATGTTGCAAACATGGAAGTTTGCATATTGTTAACGAGTGTGATTAAAGAGCAAAGCATTTGAAAATAATGTCAGCCCAAAAGCACTGCACTTAAATGAAAGTCAGGGTGAAACGGGCTGTACTTCCGTACGGCTTATCTCTTTGTAGACCACACCCATAGATATATTTTCTAACAAAGCATATGGTAGAAGGTCGTAAATGTAAAACCAATAGTGTTGAGCAAGGTTCTCATTCCTTTTACACAGAAGGGGGGAAAAAAAACTCACACTTGGCACGAGAGGAAGCGAAAAGCTAATACCGCATCCTCTGCTGAAAGATTACATGCTGACCTACAAAGGAAAGCCGCCGGGTTCGCAAGAACAAAGCAATGATGAGTCACTCTTGTGCTTTAGAAGAAAAAGGAAACCTCTCTCCTCTGCTTTCTTTACCACCAGTGCCACTGGCATTACATGCAAAACGGGAGTCCACAAAATTTTTGATTATTATTTTTTTCCAGGCACCAAACTCACATGATTATATTCTGTCCCGTCACCATCCATACCATTAGTAATTCTTCAGTGTTCTTTAAACGAACGTCAACCTCAAGATTACTGCAAAATCCAGCAATATAGAACAGAAGGCAGAGAGTTATTTTTAATACGCAAAACGTATCCGTCTTTCTATAATTCACGACGATTTTGGTCACTTTTAAAAGAAAACATGCCTTCTAATTTTTTAAAATCTAAGCGATACTTTACCACAAAGTTTCGAGACTAAAGATTTTTTTATGCTCCCAATTTTAAAATTTTCATAATTTGTAAACATAACAGGAGAAGCATACACTAAAAAACGAATATTATTTTGGTAACTTTACATTTTGTATGTGTAATTTGCAAAACCAACTACAGTACGTGTGATTTTATACAACTGCTCTTCATGGTTCAGAGAATCTTTGATGAAAAAACAATGTGTTGCTTAGTAAACATAGTGTTGGTGTTAATTTACACAATTTGAAGTATGTTTAAAAGAACACCCATTCCTTGTATTAAAACCTTAAATTGTGCATTTTTACTGTTACATGGCCATTGTATTAACACCCAATGTCAGTGTCAGTTGTACATTTTACATTTTGTAATTTTACAACAAAAGTGTGCGTGTGTGCGTAAATTTGCATTACATTCTGGAGTATTTGTTAGCGTATATTTACACACACACATGTTCAGTAATTTTACATTTTTATGCGTAATTCGTTAAACGTAGTACAGCATTTGTAATTTTACACTACTGTTCCCCGGAATTCAAAGATAACTACAACTATCTGTTTAAAACATGCGATATAGCGTTCGGAAGTAGAACTACTTCGAACAACTCGCGTGTGCTGAAAAGGAATAATTAACTCCCATGGGATATGGGGCTTTTGCATATGACTACGCATTCTATTTCTGAAGTCAATTTTTATCCACATTTTGGAGATCACTTTTTATAACTGTCAAACTCAAGTTAACGGAGTAGAACATGAAAATTGTAAAAATATTCATACAAAGTATGTGAATTAACATGACGTTGTAAAAGAATATGCACTGACGGTAAAATTACTATGTAAAGCAGTGAAAATGTACAGAAATTGTGTAGTTACAATTACAGTGAATCTGCGAATTACTTCAAGTGAAAAATGCGCGCGCATGCACGCACAACACACAATGATGAAATTACAATCGTGAGGTGTGAATAAATTTACTTGCGTAGAGGAAAATTCGCGAATGTTGCAATCTGTTTTCTGCTACATAATAATTGCAATTTTACACCATTCCATTTAAAATAATTATACAAGGTATATGTTATTTTACTAATATATAGCATAAATTTACTTGAACGTAGAGTGAAAAACTTTAATCATTGTAGGTGTAAAATTGCACCGATATCAGTGGAGACACTGCTGCCACATACACTGACATGACCAATGTCATGAGGTACCCGTCTAATAACGTATAGGGTCCCATCTAGCCCGAAGAAGTTCAGTAACTCGACGTGGCATCGACTTCATAAGTGGACGGATGACCTCTGGAGGGATGTTAAGCGATGCTGTCTGAATAGCTGGCCCAAACTTCCCTGATACTTATAGGTGCAGGATCTTGGATGCGAAAGCTCTTTCCATCACGTCCCATAAGTGCTTGATAGTGTTCATGTCGGGGGAACGTGCTAGCCACTACCTTAGCTGGAACTCTCCAGAATGTTCTTCGAACCAGTCCTGGACATCGTAGCGCGATTAGCCAGCGCATTAACCTGTTGGAACGTCCCATCGTTGTCAGGAAAACTGACGTCCATGAACGGCTACATATGGTCGCCAAGGAGAATTTTGTAGCGGTTACTCGGGAGTTTTACGAGTACATGGACGAGTGAACCCAACATATGCCATGTGAACACGCCCCACACCATCACGGAACCACCACTAGTCTGCACGGTGCCTTGTTAACTGGGATCCATGGCCTCATAGGGTTTGCGCCATACCCGAACCCTGTCATCAGTCCGAAACAACCTGTATCGTGACTCATCAGACCAGGTCACATGTTTCTAGTCCTCCAGGGTCCATTAGCAACCTCACGAGCCCAAGTGAAGTGGTGTGCCTGGTGTCGTGCTGTTGACAGGGACACACTGGTGGGTCTTCTGCTTTTATGTCCCATGGAAGCTAATGCACGTTCCACAGATCTGCTAGATACACATCTGACACTAACTGCATTGGTGGCTGTGATTTGGGCAAGTGTTCCTGTTCTGTTATAGCACAGACAATTCTACCCAAACTCCGCCGAACACGATCATCAAGTACCTTTGGACGGCCACTGCATTGGCCACGGTGGATAGTAATGCCTGGATTTTGATTTTTCCTGTACACCGCGACACCGTGGATTGAGTAATATTGAAGGACTTCACAACTTCTGAAATTGACTGTCCCATCCTTCTAGCACCCACAAGCATGCCCTGTTCGAACTCTGATAACTCACATTGCCTTGCCATGAGCATGTAAACAACTGTCAATCCGAATGACACGACCACCTGTTCATAACGGAGACCGGTTTAGACCGTGCAACGTCGTTCTTCAGCGCTATCTCATGACTTTGGTCATGTAAGTGTACATTTTGTGTAAAATTACACCATTTTTTTTACAGAGTACGTGGATCGACAGTGCAGAACACTACAGAAATTTCTCTCTGGATAACATCACGAGAATATGGGTGCATGCAGTCAGTCTGTTTCACAAATACTGTACAGCAGAATCTCAAGTTCTGCTTAGGTTTTGTTCTTCCTTAAGCGGGATGACACGAAAGTCGGCATCGATACCGGCAACTTGTTGGGAACGGGAATTTTTAACGGACTAAGAAGTGGGGATACACTTAGTCTGAAACTGCACTGGCATTCGCCTGGAAAACAAATTGAAATCGCTAGAGGATAAAGGAAGATGTCTCGACAGCGCCAATGTAGAGGCGGAGCCATCGCCCTTCCGAACCCAGTAAAGCATAAAAAAAGCTTTTGCACGATGCAAGACACATTCAAAACTCTTACATTATGCCTACCTTATAGGCCTACTATATTCCGTACAAGAAATGTCTCGTGCAAGGCAGGGCTCTACAAGCAAAATAACTAAAAAAAAAAAACTTTTAAAACCAAGCTTTTATTTATAAATGCACTAAAAAGAGAAAAATAATTATAGTAGTTACACAATTTGTAGAACTTGGAAGAGGTGATTGAACAACGATAATAAACTTTACTACAAATTAATGTGTATCAATTTATATTTGGTATATAAAAGCTTGACGCAATATAGAACGCTTGCGCGAATGATATATACCTTCTATGTCGGGAATAGTTAAAGAACCTTACGCACGATATGTGCTTACTTCGCTTACGCAAGTATACGTTCAGTGCAGTGGCGATGCGTGCTATAATTTCATGGGCAAGCTACTGCGTGCAGGGGGCAGTAGTGGCGTTGATCTCCCCAATAAAAAATGTGGGGTTCGGGGGTCGTCCTCCCCCGGAAAATTTGGATTTCAAGGTGCAAAATGGTACCATTTAAACATTTTTTCGTACCTAAATTAAAATACACTGCTTGTAAAATATTAATATTTTTTAACATAAAATTTGTCCGAGTGAACAATATTTCAAACATACCTTCATCAAACCTGGAACCTTGTCCACTCAAAATCAATATAATTTTAATACCCGTTGACAGTGAGGTATTTACATACGGAGCAGTTTTGATTGTACAGAAGTGTAGACAGGAAAAAGCATTATTCGTTTGTGTAAATATGGAAAGCAGTCAACGCGAACGAGCAAGAGGCAGGAAAAACGAAGCAGGTAGAGTGTGCATCAAAAGAGAAGACTCTTCTCGCACAGCGTGAGGGGAGGAAGCACAGAAGGGGAGGTGTCTGGTGATAGCCTACAGGAGGGAGGGAACACGAGAGGGAATGTAACCGAAGTCATAACAGCCGAGCTGAAAACATATTTATAATTATCCTTGCACCTGTGTAAGTTACTGTGCAGCTATATTTCACCAAAAATAAACCGATGATTACATTTTAACCAGCTGCAGCACAGTTTCGAAGATATACGGACATGAGCAGATCATGCGGTGTGTGTGCGAGGACCGACCACGGGTGTAACAAGTGTTTACAATACCATAATGTGCTTGAATTGCTAATCAGTGTAATTCGACGCACCGACACAGAACATTGTCACCCAGAGTGATAGTTCGTACCACAAAGGTTGTGTCGCAACTCGATACAGACATATTACACTAGATTAGATAACACACACATTCCACAGGCAGCATCACTAAATAGCTACAGGAAAATGTGTCATGAAAAGCTGCCTTGGGCTTTCGAAACATGTGGTATTGATACATTCAAACATGTAGGCCTACATAGTTTTATTGTACTTAGAGCAAATATTTACACCAGCCTTGAAATGTGCATGTAAACTAATGCGTACACGCGTTTTTCCAGTACCGTTCACCTTCTGAATCGACGTTGTAGGAGTACAAATCATAATCGCACAAATACACTGCCGGCCGCCCCAACAATCGGTCGACACTTATCAATCATGTGGGAGTTATTTATTGTCCACCTCACTACCTGAATGCCAAAACCGTCAATGTTAATCTTCATTTGTCGTTTCGCTCGGTGTTTGTGTGGGGTATAAAAAGATTTTAATGTACCATTCTTGAACCTTACTTCCTGTTTTATTCTGTAAACAACTGCGGGTGGAACAACTATCGCTGCACTGACTCCTCTCACTACCTTAGAAAGTGGTATTTTAATGCCTTCCCCTGATTCATTAACACATTAAAATTACTTCCCTGGATTCACTGTGCACAACTTTACCTTGCCATTGTTCAAACTGTTAATTTTATTAACGGAAATATTACAATACGTACGTTAATTTATGCTCTTAGCACATTTAGAATGTACACGCACTCCCGCACCACTCGCATATTGATGTTTTCACTCTAGCTCATATACATCCGCTAGAGACAACCGAAAATCTGAGAGCCGACTTGGGAAGTGTGGCGCATGCGGACATCCAGATCAGTGCGCGTTGAAAATTAACGGTTGTTTGGTCTGAGCAGTGTCCGGGGTCATTGATTGTACAGATATAGCACATGCCATAATCATATTAGAAAACGACTTGATTAAAATAGGTGCAAAATCATGACTGCGACCATATTATAAACATCACTTTCATTATGATTAATTTTAATTTTCTACCATATATACTAAAATCGAGAATTTACAAGGATTCATCAGCGGGACGGAGTTAGATAATATACCATAGGAGTGCATTAACATTTCAGATAACTGAGCACAAATTAAACTTATAAATGCATCTGCGAACATTCACGTCCGTCACAATTAATATACAGTAAATTAAGTTTTAACGTAAAAACCCACGTGTTAACATCCTTTGAAAATTATAAACATGGCAAGCAAAATAGTTTGTTTAGGCTGTTACATCCAGCTAACCACGAGTGTTTTTTTTTTTTTTATGACAAAATTACCTTTCTTGCATGTTGCCGTAATCGTAAGTTCAGGTGTCGGCCTAGACTCTTTTATGATGTCACATCTTTCCTGAAAAGTGAAAGCACTGCTGGAAAAATGCTTCACTCGTAATCCACACACACACCACACTTACATCCACATGATTCCGTCGCACTCATTCTATCTACTCGGTTCTCAGTCTCTCACGGTATTTTTATAATTTTTATGTAGGGGTATACATCGCTGACGAATATGTATAGCATTCTCAGTACCAAAGCTAAATTAAATAAAAACAATACGATTCGTGTTGTGCGCGCGAACTTGCCCACGCATCGATCTAGTTACTGTAAACTACAGCACGCCAACTGCCTACGGCTAGGCCAGCTTCGGCTATGACCGCTTCACGTGGCCATAAGTCCCCCGCCCGTCCCCGGGCGATCTTCTTACCCTTCCGCCCCTCGGGCGGCAGGTTGTTAGCCAACGAGTCGTTTTCGTACAATGTACAGTATTGTTTCCCGAGTAGAATGTGTACCGCATGAGTGAAAAGTTACCTTAAAGTAAATATAAATTAGAATTTAATATTTATTTTAAATATAACATTGTCAGAAAACTGTCTGGGCAAGCACTGTTTGCCTTGCTTGCCATAACGAGACGCCACTGGTTCAGTGGTACCTTCAAATTGTATTGTCATCGGAACTACTCATGTATGCAAAATTTCGGCTTAATTGGATAACGGGAAGTGGTTTAAAATCGACTTGCACGATTTGAACTAAACGTACCCACCACATACAAGTGAAGTTAAATAAAAGCTTGTAAATAGAATATAAAACATTTCCAATTTTGTATGCATGTCTCACGGAACAAGCGAAGAATCTTTCGCATGTTTTAAAATATTTCGTGGAGTTTAGATAAGAGATGGAGGACGCTACTTTGCATTAGTCACTATCCCACAAAGTTAAAACACAACTAACTGTGCAGGAGCTTATTCCAGGATCATGGCTATTAAGTAATTTTCAAGGGCTTTCACACTCTTGCAAATAGAAATTTCTACAATTTCGCACGCGATTCTCTGGATATTTTTGCACGATATTTTGCATGAGAGGTCTCGTACGAAATTCATTTTGCGTCGCGTGAATACATATTAACAGCGGATCGATCAAACAATCTCCACAGTCTGGGAAAGGTCACGTAAGATAAACGGTGATTTTTTTAAGTTAAACTAATCGATTGCAGAGGGAATCTCGGTCTTCGAGCAGAGTAACTCGTGGGAAACCAGCGGGTACCACAAAAACAGTCACCAATTATCCGTGGGATGTATATTATAGTAGATTCTAAAAAAGCAGCTTTCACGATAAAATTTCACTGATTGAGAGTGGACTGATCTCAATAGTCTATTCGCGGTATCTTCACGCTTCATGAAAAATCGCACCATGTATGGTATGTTTCGGTTCTTCCTAAATATTTCACGTATCATAATCGTTTAATACTTCTGTTGTCGAAAAAATGTATTATTCTTAGTTAAATTGAATACTAAGCAAATATTTAACTAAATTATAATATTTATTTTATGTTTAAAATAACTAAAAACAGAGAGGAAATAAGTGTATTGGTAATGCCTATGAGCGTCTCACTCTTAGATTGCAGTGTGCGGTGTAATAGACATTCACTCTCTCTTTCCAACGCACGGTTTATGTCGTTACCGATGTCCTTGTTCCTGCGGGCGCTGTTTCCTGATAAGTTATTTGTTTGCAACTTCGAAAAAGAAACGATCTACGTTGCTTGCGCACCGTCCAATCACAATGATAGGGTTTCTCACAGGCTTCAGTTTCAAAGGAGCCGCTTAGCTTTGCGTGGCAGGGTTGGATTCCTTTACGAGTTGGCAGGGAGGTAAACAGATAAAAATGCTTCAAATCAAGCCGTTTCCTTCACCGCCCATTTGTTTCTCAGCTTGCCAGTTACGTCACAAAGCTGAAGCAATCTGGCAACAGTGAGCGCCATAAGCCCTGTACTGCAATCTAAACGTGAGATGGACAAGAAATAGCTCTCATTTAAAATGTTATTAAAGTAACTGCGCACGAAAGCGGTGCACTACCCTTTGGTGCAATGTTCTAGACTTAAGTTAAGCTTTGTTAGCATGAGGCGGAGGAATATCCTGGAAGTAGAACTTGAGCAGGGCTTCAGTAAAGTTGGAAGTAACAGAGAATGGACTGCACATATTATACACAGTAAATTAATTTGTGTGCGGACGCCATGCACAAAGTGGCACAGGGCGTCAGTCTCTTCGGCCGACAGCCAGGAGATTACTGGTTCAACCAGCCCACGAAGACAACAGTACGACGATTTTAAATAAAGTTTACGTTGAACTAGGACATAAGCCGCCCACTACGTCAGGCTTCATGGAAAGAAAAAGGCGTACACTTACATGATATAAATAATTTTGCACATCTAAAACACGTTTAATACTTTTGTTGTACCATGCGGGATAATAATCTGATGATAATCAAAAGGAAAGGTTCATTTATAATTTAATACACCACGAACACATTTTAATTTCACATCACAAGTTTTAACTAAATTATATATTTAAGAAACCTACAAGTTGTTTATGCATATGGTAATGTATGCAAAGATACAAACGTGAAATGTTATCAGAACATCATACTATTTTTAAATACAAACAATACTTCTTATAGAGTTTTAGTTTTAGACATCCCGCCCTGTTATACGTAAAATTCGGCAAAATTTAAAACATTAGGCGAACGCGATACATTTAAAAAACGGAACATTTGTGCCATTCCGGCTGAAACTAAGACAATTCCACACTGAAAGTAAATATTGCGCCGATATATTTGTATTTTCATCTGACATTTATAAAGTACGACCACTCCTAACATATTTAAGCAATTACTTACCAATACATTTACAATGACTTGGATAAATCTTAGGCAAATTTAAAATACACTAATCGTAACAGAAAGAATTATCTTAACTACTTTAAACGCCCTAAGTAATTCCTAACTGTCAATTTGTGTTCGTACTATTTAGTGCTTAAACACTTAGCTATGCGTATTGTTTCGTGTTTAACTTTTGTGACTGCCACGCAAAATTCACGTGTAGGCGCACAGAGAAATATAACAATCATTTCTTAAAATATTAAATAACGAATATCATTCGAAATTTTACCATTACATTTATAAAGCTCAAAATCATTTTCAACACAATTAAGATGATATATTTTTTTCCACAAACACGGTAGACGAATTTAATACAACCACACACAGCGCTTAACCCGTATTTCTTATCAAATTATTATTATTCGGCAACACATCACGCACCCAGCATCGAATTACCATTCACCGCAGTAAAAACGAAGTCGATCTGTATATAACGGATGCACGAGAAGAAAAAGGCTCAGTAATGAGCCCTCGGCCCCACTTGCTCAACTGATCTGGCCTAAATGCAAAACGATTTTCGGTTTATGACTCCCAAAAATATATTCGGACCTGTTCCAACTAGAGTTGTAACCAACGTGATGTAATATTGAAACATCCGTTGGTCATGCCCTGCCACAAGAACAAAAATGGGGTTTAGCTGTGTTGAGGACAGGCCGTTTGTTTTGCGTGAATGCGTCTACGTTAACGCGCTCGGTAGCCTTTGTTTTTTTTTTTTTTTTCCTTCCCGGCACAACTTCACTCAATCATAAGGGGTTGTATAGGTATCACTGGATTGCTTTTGAGATGCTCTTTCCTACTGTATACGATTTCTGTATTTCGACGGCTTTTTGACGAGTATAGGCCGACATTGTGTTAAATTTTCATAATTTTTTTTACATTAAACGCATACAATTTCACCATAGCCACGCCACGCAAATGTTTTCATACATGATATCGATTGATCTCGACGAGAGCTGTCGATTGGAACTTAAAAGAGGGTCGTAGCTTCTCCTAGTCAAAAGTTATACTACGCGGAAGTTATGAGACGCGGCGAAACGAACAAAGAATTGCCCCCCCCCCCCCTTTTTTTTTTTCTCATTATTCGCTCACGATGCTTCGCAGTCCTACTCAACGTAACATATTCTTTGATCCTTTGGCGTATTTGAATTTTGAATGTATACGATAGAATCGGAGCTGCAATGCCACTGTATCCCCCGATTTTATCATCGGATTTTCTGGATTGACTCCCACTATGGTTGCAAATTTAAAGACGTACTCAAGTCGAAATGTATTTTAAAGGGGAATCCATAATCTGTTATAAATGTATGATCAGCAGTGCAATATTCATAAATAGCACTAAGGAGAATGAGGTAACCCAAATTGCACATTACGTTTTACGAAACTGTGCATGAAACGCGGTCGTTGGCCGCAATTGCGAGGGCGTAGTCGCAATACATGTGGAGGTCGTGCTAACGCCCTTTCTCGCAGAAACAAGCAGGCTCCAACAGAGTTGTCCCTGAAGCGGAGAACGTCGGTTAGCGACGCTAAATAACGACACTGGTGGGCGGGAACGAAACAGCAGCTGAGCGCGCGGGTGCCTTCGGGAGAGAGAGAGAGAGAGAGAGAGAGAGAGAGAGAGAGAGAGAGAGTGTGTGTGTGTGTGTGTGGTAGTGGAGAAATGAGGAAGCGTGTGGGGCGAGACTACTGGGAACTGGCCCCGTTGATGCTGCGACTCCTCTATCTCGGTCGGTCGGCGATCCACTTCCCGGAGCAACCCAAGCTAGGACTTGCGCCTTACTGCAGCCCGCTAAATCCCTGCGAAACCAAGCAGTTGAGGCAACCCCTGGGTGGACGTGATTTCACATACAAGTTAATGAGGCGAGTATAGCAATCGCTTATGTAAAGCCAGCTGAATTGTCAAAATTATGGTATCAAATAGCGATACTCTTATGTTAATGTTGAGTTTATGAGGTGTGACTGTCAGTGTGTTGTATTAAATAAATGTACGTATACACTCTCGCACGTGTATAATATATGCATATACATGGATGTGTGTATTAGACATATCTATACAGTATGCATGTGTATAGAATTTCTTTATATGTAATATATATTAAATACATGTGTACGTATGCGCATGTTTTATGTAGGTTTATATGATTAAATAGTTATGCGTGTATTATTATATACATGTAAATGTCTGCATTTATGTTTAATATGCTTCTACGGTATATGTAACATGCAAATTACATACGTGTAAACGTGTTTGTATCTACGTTCTATTCATATGTATGCACGTGTACATTACATACCTTATATATCTTTTTGCAATTTTATTTACAAATTACGAGGGCTGATCCATAAGTCGTGGCAACTATTGTCTATCTCCCGAAAACTACCAAACACAGGAAATGTACTATTCACAGTTGAAAGTGTACGACATGTGCGTTGTAAAGTTGACACTACATGGTAATGTCCGGCAAGGAACAAAGACAGTCATGGCTACTTGAAATCACCGCTTAATTGATAATATTCTGGTACTAACAGTATACACTCATGTGAACGGATACGTATCGTACGTGTACAAGCTGTTTAACATAGTTCAAAGTAGTCTCCGAGATCGTCCACGGTTCGTTGCGAGCGATGAGGCAGACGAGGAAATACCATCGGCTTCATGAGATCCGTCAATGTGCGCCACCTCTCGTCGAAATGCTGTGACGATGTCTGCCTCATAGCTGGCAACGAACCGTGGCTTCGGAGACTGCTTTGAAGGATGTTAAACATCTCGTACGTGTACGATACGTACCTGTTCACATGAGTGTATACAGTTTGTACCAGAATATATACATTAAACGGTGCTTTCAAGCAACGATGTTTATCATTGTTGTTCCTTGCCAAACATCCCTGCATGCATACCCTATGTAACATACTTCTACACTTGCAACTGTACACAGCACATTTCCTGTGTTGGATCGTTTGCGGGAGATAAACAATAGATGCCAGGACATCTGAATCAGCCCTCATAATAATTCAATTATAATAAATATGAAAAATCAGTGAGAAAACCTGTGTGTTGGCAGCGCCTAGTAAGAAATATAGTTTTCATGTAAAATATTATTACAATCGAGTCCGCACGAATTCGGTGCGTTGTCCTACACTGAGAAAAAGGTTTCGTTGAATCAAACAAGATTTGTTTGGTGCAACCAAATTATTTCTTTGTGTAGGGACAATGAAATATTTTGTTGTTCTCATTCGTTTGCCCCAAACTGTAAGATTTGGTTGGTGCAACTAAAGATTTATTTGGCTGCATGTACATTTAACAGTTTAAACCGATATATATATATATATATATATATATATATATATATATATATATATATATATATATATATATATATATATATATTATATATATATATATACACACACACACAAATTCCACCGAATTTCGAACCTAGATCACCTACGTCTGAACGTTACGCCTCAGTAATCTCAGCTAATGTGTCAACTGACGACCTCGGAAAGCTTTTAAATAGATACACTGCAAATATTGGGCAACGTGTGCAAACAAATATTTCAAGTTTTACAGCTTTACTTGTTAGTTTCTTGTTGCAATGTTTTATTAATATGTTATACGATTGTTAAACATCAATAGATGCACTAACAAAAACGGTTACTATCCTAATTGTCACAAAAAGTACAAACGAACTCTCGAGCTGTATTTTATAACGATATCAGTCAAATGAGTGGCCTAACAAATATAGGCCCTATACAGATGATGCAACAAAATATTCAGTGGACAGTCTAATTTTTTGGCCCAACACAGATTTTGTTTATTCCACACAAATATTTTAAACGAACAAAAGTAATTTTGTTGATTTTCAAATTTTGTTTGCTCAACAACATATTTTGTTACGGCAACTAAATATATATTTAGCCCTACACAAACAAACATTTTGTTAGATTTTCTCTCAGTGTATGGTGTAATTTTCTATACTTAGTTAAGCTTTGCTTGCATGAGGCGGAGGAACATCCTGAAAGTATAGCTTTAACACGGCTTCAGGAAAACGTTAAGTAATCGTGGTGCAAGGTTTTACAATCTAATTATTAATATTTTGTCTCTTGGGGCATGGGAGGGGGTGGCACGACGCTGTTAATAATCTTTCAAGACGTGGAGCTGTGTGTAATAAACTTTTAAATGAAAAACAACTGATAACATTTCAAACAAATTTTCTAACGGAAACGCAAGCAAATTCCACACATGCCCAGTAATGACAAACTACCAATTGCAGTTCTATTAGAAACTTGCAGGTAGGAGCAGTGAATATTTTCTAAGATAATTGCTCACTTTATCTTGAACAAGATTTACCCACAAGAAGGAAGCGAGTGGCGTGGCACAGAGCCATATCGCAGCAAACTGCTCAGCACAAGCAAACGTATACGAATCTACAAAATCATACAACGGTGCATCGGGCGGTATGTTTGGATATGGTACCACCATACCGGTAAATACGTCAACCTGATTATGTGCTTGAGCAATATTTCAATATGGCTATCGTAATCGGGCGGTATGTTTGGATATGGTACCACCCTACCGGTAAATACGTCAACCTGATTATGTGCTTGAGCAATATTTCAATATGGCTATCGTAATCGGGCGGTATGTTTGGATATGGTACCACCCTACCGGTAAATACGTCAACCTGATTATGTACTTGAGCAATATTTCAATATGGCTATCGTAATCGGGCGGTATGTTTGGATATGGTACCACCCTACCGTAAATACGTCAACCTGATTATGTACTTGAGCAATATTTCAATATGGCTATCGTAATCGGGCGGTATGTTTGGATATGGTACCACCCTACCGGTAAATACGTCAACCTGATTATGTGCTTGAGCAATATTTCAATATGGCTATCGTAATACGATGTATTTCTCGTTATAAGTAGTTTATGCTAGTTAATGACTAATATATGATCTTGTCAGTTATTTAGAGGGGCTGAGCTCCATATTGTCAATTATACCCAAGAGGGTGGGGGGGGGGAAGGAAAACTCTTGGGCCCCTTAGAATTGGCGTTTATAAGTATCGCAATGTATCACATATTTCAACACTGATAAAGTTTTGATATTTAGAATTTTCTCATTACATATATTTTAAGATGTTAGCGTTTTGGTTATACATACGGATATATGCTTGTGCTCCACAGCGCTTTTCTTTTCCCGTCCTATCGAGCGAGCGACGGAGTGTGTCAAGACCACGTGAGAGGTAGTGCGAGAAGTGTGGCGCGATTTACAATGGCGAGCCACCGCGTGTGCAAAATAAGCCTATCGGACTTGTGCACTACTGACCTTCCGCGAATTGAATTTCTGGGGTTATCACTGCAAGAAAGTTCTAGCCATTGCCCTAGCCCCTCTCAGCGAGATTTGGGGTGCAAAGAACCTTCTAGATCGTGCCAACGAAATTACTTAAAGCCGCGATGGACCTCCTAGCCAGCAGTTGTATGCTCTATATTCGAATCGGTGGAAAACCACTTATTGTTTCAGTGAAAAAATTTCACTGATTGAATTAGTGACGTGAAAATTTCACCGATGAATAACTAACGGCCGACTGCAGTGGCGAATGAAATATTGTTTTATTGAATTTAGCCAAATAATTACGAGAAATAAACTAATTTACGACAGTTTACTATTTATATTGCGCAATTTACGGTAATTTAAAAACCTAAAACATCCTTTGAGGTGGCCGGGATAAACACTCACATCCTGTCCACTTCGGTTTTATGCCGTTACCTTACCACCTGAGATAAGAAGTCAAGTTTTAATATGAGAGGAAAATATACGTGTTATGATTTATTGTTGTAGAAATCTTGAATATTTAAATTCTATGCCTCCACTTTTCGTTTTGGTTTAATTGGTAGACTTAGGACTGTTAACACGAGTAGTATGAGTTCACTCTCTTCGCCACATTATATGCAGCTTAAACCTTCAAACGGAGCACTGTGATTATTGCATGACATCAACGAAATGAAAAAAGTGAAAACGGAATGAAAGTATGTTCATATTACCTCGTAAAATGGTGTTTCGAAAGACTAAACACATTTTATAAAGTATTTTGTATTGGATTAATTAGTTTATTCGTTATTTCACTGATACACGTTGTTTAGTGGCAATTTTTTAAACATTCTTCAACGGCCATTTTTACACGCTGTTTAACTGATCCGTTAGTCCTAAAACAAACCACTGAAAAACGCAAAAAAAAAAAAAAACATGTTTGGAATATTATGAGATTTGGCAGTATTGGTTGGTAGGGGTTATTACTTCTGTTGTGATCGACATAGAGCGCACAAATGCATTGAACATGCCTAAGACAAGGCGAGAACAGCAGTTTCTAATCGTCCACAACCTCCAGAAAGCCTTCCAGATCTCATACGAGCTGCCCAGATGAAATGGGATCTTCTTACAGACGATGACAACACATTGATTACAGACCTGCCACGGCGTGTTAGAGACCTGTACAATGCGCCTGGCGGCAACGCACGGTACTAAGCAGCACCAAGAGGAAAGAAACACCCCCCCCCCCCCC
>CM056994.1:312416937-312497089 GCA_029891345.1 Dryococelus australis | reverse complement strand
AATCCTTACATTTCATTACCTATCATTGTTAATAGTTTCAATGAAAAGAATTTGTATAGGTTCATTCATTGACCATGCGCCAGGTTATCCTGACAATGGAAACGAACAAGTACGATTTCATCACAGAGCATTAAATAAATTAAAGACACGAAAAAAAGGTTCGCATATTTTCTTACGTATAAAGATTCAACTGCGGGATACAAACCATCAAGTCACCATCTTAGAAAATTTCGAAATGTATACAAACGTGGCCACGTTAAACGCTTGACAAACCAGTATTAAAAAAAAAAAAACACAATTACAGAAAATAAAGGTAGTTGCTGTAGTTTAATCAACTTTCGCAGGTAATTCTCGATTAGTATCACTTCCGAATCGCGTCTACCACTGTTCGTTACCCAGCACTTACCTGTTGTAAGTGTTATTATAAAACGCTCCCACAGCAAAGCGAGACGACTAAGATAAACTACGTATCTAAATTTGCCTTGAAACCACTTATTTCAAAAGGACTACACTACATGTATAGGCTGTTCACGGTAAAATTAGCACCTCTGAAAGCCTTGCTTAAGATCTACCTTTATGCACGCTTTGTGTTCTTCCTCCTTATGTAAAATTAACATTGCCATGGGCCTCGTCGCTTTATTCATGAATCGGTCAAGATGAAACGGTGAAATCATTCGAAAAGTTAATATTTTGCAATTCTGCTCACTTTTAAACTTTAACGCATTAAAAAAAATAGAAAGAGATATAATTTATGATATTACAAATGGTTACTCAGCACTTTTTAATCGACGTTGAGATATGGAACTACTTTCCCTCCATCGTTACCAACTTTACTGGACGCATGGCTCTCTGTGAGACTGTTAAAATATATGCCACGCAGGAGCAGTTGCATTTTTCCAAGGTAATTTCGAAAGTGTTCACTTTATCGTGAACAGCCCTTACAAATAAAAAACTGGACGTTGCAAGATGGTGTCTGCGGGCTTGCACGTGAAACTAAATGATGTCTCGGGTGCAGCAGCAAGCGACTACAGATCGCAGAGGCGGAATGAGCAGGAACCCAACAGGGACCGGCGCGGCGGACCGTAATCCCCGAGGACAGCGCACGAAGATCCAATATGACATGTTTGTGTGCAAGGGGGATGACAGGTGGCGGGGGAATACCTCGCACCGAGGCAGTCAACAGCAGCCGCCGTACACGCCCGTGCAACTACCTTGCAACTTCACACAGAGCCGGTCTCCGGAAAGTAATAGTACAGGCTGTTCACGGTTAATTGGACACTTTTCAAAGCACTGCCTAGGGCCTACCTTTATTTTTCGTTTTTTATCCTTCCGCCCGATCTAAAATTTACATTTACATTAGCCTGATCACTGTATTCACGAGTCGTCCAAGTAAAACTACGGACCTTCTAGGAATGTAAACATTTTACTAATGCGCATATTCGTACTCTAATGTGAATAAAACAAATGTATTAAATGAATGCTGAC
Organism: Dryococelus australis; assembly: GCA_029891345.1. Classification (NCBI taxonomy): domain Eukaryota; kingdom Metazoa; phylum Arthropoda; class Insecta; order Phasmatodea; family Phasmatidae; genus Dryococelus; species Dryococelus australis. The sequence goes on along the minus strand of CM056994.1, from coordinate 312,495,604 downwards.
TTAATTATAGACTGTTTACGGTAAAGTGAACACTTAACCCTGCTTAAGATCTACTTGTATGCACATTTGTGCCGTTTTTAAATACGTCACTACGATTTTGTTATGGTGTCACTGCAGTGAACTTTTTGTTTTTAAATGTATTCAGACACATTTATTTTGTGGCCCTTCTCTCATCCTACAGTGTAGGGCGACGCAAGGTCTCTTTTCCCATGCAACCGCGACCAAACTGCCGTACACCAAAACCCCTCCATATTGGAGAAATTGGTTACAAAACACACACACACGCAAGTTCCTTGAAAAGGTGGACTATATTTTATGAACAAAGCTACAATCGTTATGCTCTAAGCAAAATACAAAGGGAATAACAAAGAAATAGCAATACTACTTTATATACACACACATATATATACACACACACACACATACATTCATTTAAAATGTTGCTATTTTAAAAATACAATTATGAGCAGAAACCACCTTAAAATTCGGGCATTTCCAAACTATCATGCCACTACCCATTTTAGGAATTAAATTCTTAGTAACATTTTTAAAGGGAATTTACCTTGACATGAGCCTTAATTTTTTTACATTTCTCTTTTAAATGTGTTTTATTACACAACATTCTACATCATTTATGAATTCCCTTGTCATTACTGTTATCATTTTAACTAAAAGGAATCAACATTTTTAACAATTTTGTTGTCTTTATCTGGTTTAACTTCGACATCCTAGCAAACAAAAAAATTACTTCAAGTAATTTTGACAGCAATTGTCCAATTCTCCATTACTGGCTTTATGAGACCTACACTTTGAATATACTTTTACTTATCTCACGATTGGTTTGATCCCAAGCAGCCATCAGTCTCTCCCGACACACGATGTTGCGGGAACTTAAATACAAAATCAAAACTAGGGGCGAATTTGTGCATGGAACGCCATCTATTCTATTTAGAATTACGGCACGCGCTCCCTGTAGGCTCAACGACGCTAGCGCTCTAGGCGCGAGCATGACGAACTAAGGATGGATGCCATGTTTCCCAGTCTGTTCCCAGCAGTTATACCAGTCGGATGTCCGTGTCGGGATCTGCAAGCGAAATTCACGTATTCGTTACCGTTAGTAGATTTCACACTACTAGATCGTGTATACATTAAGTAACAATTAGCTTATAAGTATAAAAAAATATTTCATAATAATTTTGAATGAAACGATTTTGCGTCGTGCGATTTAGCAAGCCGGCGGGCTGACGGTCGACACACCACGGCGATGGCTAGGCAAAGGCAGTCAACTAGGAACATGTAGGCGGGCTGGTATTTTTTCCGAGCATAATGAGACGTCCCCGTCTCAACTTTTAAGTCATTAGCATTATTGTCTCATTGCCTTTAGTATTTTATTTATTGCGGTAATTAATACCTATATGCTCATTTTGTATTATCTGTGACTTATTAGTAATCGAAGTCGATTTGGTCAGATAATTATTTATGTCAGTCTCGTTTTAGTAAATGATTAATATATTTTAACATTTTGTTTATCTGGCCATGAATTAATTGTAATAATACAAAATACTTAAGTATTGTTTGATTAATATTCTATAATTTGAATATTATTTCGTAAATTTCATTTCGATTCTGTACAGGATTCGTATTCCGAAAGATTCGTTCTTAATATTTTTGGAAGGCTACAAGCCCGTGTCTTTCGCGTTTGTTTTTCTTATCACCGGATATGCATTCCAAATTCTTCTGTGTTGCCACCTGTAGCTACCCCTGCCACTATTTTCTTGCCAATGCTGCATTATCAATTTTCTCGCCGTTAGCGTGCTGCCTGGCGCGTGATTCTACATAGGAAAAGGCGGATATTCACGTTATTTTTCTCGATTATAGCTGACCTGTTCCACGCTTTAATCTCTTCTGGGCGGCCCATGCCATCTAGCTGCGACTTTCAAGCTATACACTCTCCTCCTGTTCCACATTCGCTCTCCCCGGAGTGTTTTGAATTCAATTTTGCTCTTGGTGTGCTACCAGCATGGCGCGGTTATGATGTGCGGTAGCCGGGACGATTTTTCTTTGGCACTTAAGTTTCACTTCGGTGTTGTTCACCTAATCATCACGTAGAGTAGCACCTAGATGATTATGTGCATTATCTATTTATTTATTTGGGCGGGATATTTAGGTAATCTCGGCTGATCCCGACATCTTGGTTTTCGGCGTTCTTCGCGTTCCCTCGAGAGTAAAGCGTTCTATTGACAGTCCCCCGCGCCCCCCCCCCCTCTTTTTTCGTATAGACCTAATTGTTTGAGTGATTAATTTAATTGCCACACTGTGTTGTAGAGATGGTCAACATATTTTGCATAACTCATGTCCTTCAAGCTACGGAATTTTCTCATCACGTATTGCGGCGAAGTCTTGTCGTAAACGAAACTTTTAGTTTCGTCCGTTTGCTGTTGGGCCTTTCGTTCGTCTCCTCCCAAATCTAAGTTTTACTTCTGACGGCAGTTCTGTTTCGTCCGTGTTTTCGCCGGACTCAAGCTAAGTGCGAAAAAAAAATATATATACACATTTTTGTTGATATGAATTATAGTCGCGCACATAAGATTCGTTTTGTTTAAATTATTATGTTTGTTGTTAATGATGTCCTACTTTTGAACTAGTTACTTGATTCTGTACCGGGTGCACCCTAGCATCAGTAACGTTGTTCAACTTAATAATATCCAGTCAACATAAACTAGATTTACTGCACTTTATTTGTTGAATATTTAATTATCCTTTAACGTAAAGTAATATGGCTTGCGTGTGAAGTGCAGTCAACTATATTTTGTTAAGGCAAAGACTGGAATTCCGTATTGATGGATTTCAGTTTGCGGGATTTGTTTATATTTTTGATTCAATCGATGACGTGATATATTTATGTTTTGGTGAAAAGAAAAAAGGAAAAAGCATAAACGTAAACAAAGATTCAGTTAATGGTCAACCACAAGGTGAGTGTTATCTGATGTGTATCTTCCTCTGGGCCTACTATTGATTACTCTGGAGAGTTATAATATGTTTAACCTTTTACGTTCTCTATTTTGTGCCATGTACGATCACCCAGTATGAGTGATTAATTTGTTTTCGCCACTTCTTTTTAGTTCTTATTTGTTGTCCAGTACTTAGGTTTTTGTTTAATGTTTTGTGCATTTGTTGTGGTTTCGTCATATTTTGTGGTTACGAAGGAATAGGCGTTTCGTTTTAGTATGAAATGGATCTATTACTTTTTCTTTATGGTCGTACATGGGCACACATTGTGTATTTTTCCAACATACTTATGTACAATTAACATTGCCATGGACCTGATAATTTTATTCCTATGTCGGTCAAGTGAAACTGTTAAATTATTAGCAAAGTACGTATCTTAAAAATGCGCTTTTATCCTTACACTTATATACATTTAAAAAATTCAGGTAGCAAAATAAAACATTTCAGTATTCACGAATGTTTACCTAACACTTTTAATTCAACGCTAAGACGTGGAACTGCTTTCCCTCACTCGTCAACTTTTACGGGCGTATGCCAGTCAACATTGCCCGTTAAAATATATGCAAAATTTGATATTCAAAATTTGATTTCAAAAGTGCTCACTTTACCGTAAGCAGCATCTAGAAGCCTGCACGCCATAGTGTGTACTGTAGCATTTACCTAGTTATTAGCGGAGACACTTTTTTTTCACAGATTTGTTTCCGATGCATTCACTTCACCGTGAACAGCATTTACCAGCTTATGCCTTCAAGTCACGGGTAATACATACAATGCAAGCTACGCCACGTGTTAAGAAACCACTGCACCACAAAAACACGCATCGAACACACCTCCAACGACTGTTCATGAATACCGAAACAAGAACATGATATTTGGAATTCAACGCGTAGTTTCATATACAGAATGGGGCTGAACTCGACCGAATACATTTATCAGGTAAATAGTTATGCAAATTTAGGGAGGGAATGTACTTAAAAACATCGTAAAATTAATATCACGGAAGGGGGAGGCTTTCAAAACAGAAATTAAAAATAGTGATATTGTGAAATATCGGAATCTGTTAGAGATAGGAAAGGTATTAAGTAATGTGCTGATAGCAGATCCGAAGCCTCGTGCAATTTAGTTCGTAAAAGCACCCCCTCCCCATTTTCCGTACATAGAATAGGGATGTTTATACGCTTGAGTAAACTGCGTGTCTAAATTAACAACTAAGGTTGCCTTAGTGCACCACTCTCAGGAAAACCGTTCTCGAGTAAACAACAAATTAGTTTCAAAAGTGTGCAGCTACTGCCTGCGCATGTAGGCAACTTGTCTGGCACTAGCGTCACTCTAGGCTTCTGCGTACAGTTCGATGGCTTCCACACTCCAAGACTGGCGGTAACGTAACACAACACCCGGTATCACAGCACTAACACTGCTATAGCAGCCACTGTAGGGACAATTTTACGTTTCTAATTTTATTTCTAGTTTATGATTTAATATGGATAGTAAAATCCTCATAATACCTATCTATTGCTGCACCAATGATTGGGGATACGAAAATTTCGCGAGTGCAATTACCTTTACGCTAGAGACTACAATCGGTTGTATAGTCACGCCTCAGATGTTTGTTCATAAGCTGCTGCTACAGAGATTAGCCAGTTGCTTTTATGAAAGTTTGATATTGGCTCGAGTCGTTAATGAACTGTAATCCAATTACAAAGATCCAGTAAACGAGTGTGACGTTTATCTTGTCTTGAAAAGAATTCGCGAAATTTTCCTATCCCAACATGATGTAATATATATATATATATATATATATATATATATATATATATATATATATATATATATATATATATATATATATATATATATATATTACATCTCGGAGTCGCGAAGTCTTGAACCACCAAGCCTTAGGTTACTAGACCGCAGCCCTAACCACGCACCCACTTAGAATGCATTCAATATAATACCCAAATATTATATGTATTATCATCTCAATTTTATACGGTCCATTAGACTTACTTTATAAACTAATATTCAAGTATTTTAACAGATTTTACTACTGAAAAATAATTTCCATACGAAAGTTTAGTTGTATTAAGTAAATTTTATTCATTTGACATTGGTTATAATCTTACCAGTGGCGTGTGGTGAAGTGTTGCAAGGTACGCTGGTGCTTGCTCACGGCTGTACATTCTCGGTGCACACAGCAGGAGCCAGTAACCACAGTGCAGCCTAGGGAAACTGAATACATTTCGACCACTCACAAGCGAGCAACAAGGGACACATTACATGCGTCATATGGCGTCAACTGTCGAGCTACGTTTTAGTGGTGGAAGTGTAAACTAGAAAGCAACAGGGTACAGCACAGAGTTAATACCAGCTTACTCTGCAACAGTTCACTACAAGCCACCGAATCTTACATTACAGCAGCAATTGAAAGCGCGTACAATATGGATGCCCGTCGTGTTGGATTTCAAATACGACCACAATGACTCGAATGGAATGGTGAAAAGGAATACGAGAGGTTTTCAATCCAACTTAGCACATCTCGCATATGTGAACCCGTATGCGATTTCACCACTCTACTCGAGTCGAATGGACTAAGGGATCTTAACGAGTATGAGCTTAACGTCCCAGCATTCAGCCCCCAAAAAAAACCAGTTCTTCAGTGAGGAATGTCTCCACGCACCTGGGTAAGGGATGTGGGTGCTTGCTCATTGTAAGTTGTTCCAACCTACGCAAGTAGCCAAATGCCTCCCTTACTTGATTGTAATTAGGATACGTTCGTTTCTGTGCGGTCACGACAAATATGCATGCACGCAAGCACATACATACACACACAATACTTGCAGGTTTCTTCTTGGCATAACAATTTTATAGCAGTGATTTCTGATTACCTGGAATAACTATAAAATACCTAGTACAAGTTGATGCCAGTACTCAATTCGGCACACTTCAAATTTATAAAATTTAAAATATCATGACACAAAAAGTTATACTATAAAAGTTAATTATGTCTTCACTGCGTAAGTTGAATAGCTTACTGTAAGCCAACGCACACTTCAATAGTATTCTGTAAAATGCATTTCCAAATCATTTATTTGATATCACACACCCACTTAACACTGCAACAGAACAGTAAACTTAAAAAGTAGCCTCACCTCAACTCTAGCAAGACTCACGCCTAACTAACTTAAAAAAAAAAAACCCTCCAGTATTGCAGTCTACTATGTCAATGATGACAGAAGATGCAAATTTATTTCAATTCAATGTTGGTAACGAAACTGCCATCGAAGTGAAGTAGGATTATGTGGAAATCTTACACTAAATTTAACCCGACCACTAGAGGGTTAACACCGGTAAAAGTTTTGAAGATATTTTATAGTTTCGTAACAAGATATCGATAGTACCGTGAATAAAATACAGATATTTTTGAACAGTAACGTTTATTGAGTTTGTTGACGTAAACGAGAATTTTAAGTCAAAATCTCGATACTTACATAATTCAAAAGGTTATTTATTTTACATACAATTTGGTTGAAAACTTAAGTGTTTACAAAAGTCACAGGTTCCAGTGTGTTTGAAATCATGCGGTATAGTTTTAACATCTAAATATTTTGGCTTTTAATTTTATTCCGAAAGTTAAAATTGAAGCGCAGGCGAACCGCAAAACAAATCTACGAGAAACTTAATTCATGGTATCACAATAGCCAGAGCAATATTATTTTGAGCTTTAGTTTAACGTATATTATGTTTGTACAAGTAGCTCAAAGCTGTGCACGATAAAGTGAGCACTTTTGAAATCAACCTTAGGAAAAAGTCACTGCCCCTGCCTGCATATATTTAAACGGGCGCCCTAAGTGATATCCGCCCAGTAAAATTGGTAACGATGGATGGGAAGTAGTTCCGTATTTAGACGTCGAATAATAAGTGTTAGGTAACCATTTGTAATAATAATTTAAATTATTTCTTTCGCTTTATGTTTTTTTTAATGCATCGAAGTGTAAAAACCAGCAGATTTGTAAAATATTCTCTTTCCTAATAATATCACAGTTTCCCTTGACGGACGCACGAATAAAGTGATGAGACCCATGGCAATGTTAATCTTACATAAGGTGGAAGAATACACAACGTGCATACAAGTAGATCTTAAGTAGGGCATTCACAAGCTCTCATTTTACCGTGAATAGCCTATAGTAAGCAAGGCTTTGAAAAGTGCCCAGCTAAATAAATACTCACCCTGAGGCTCTGGCGGCGGAAGGCCCTGGTGCGGTCGCGGTAGTACTTGTAGACGTAGGGTGGCAGCGAGCGCCGGGTCTCGTCGCCAATCCACCTCCTGGGGAGCAAACCCAGCTCCTCGCCGGAACAGGCGCTCAGCTCTCGCACAAAGGGCTGCGTCATGGCCGGGCCGGGTACCCCCACTCCCCCCACCCGCCCCTAACACTCGCCACGCCCTTCAACAACGACCCCTCCATCACCTGCTCTGCTCTCGTTAACAGCCGCTAGACATGTCCTCCTGACGCCGCGGTGTGTCACTTCTCAAGACGACGCATGTCCACGTCCCTCAGTCCTACCAACTATTAGCATGTAACAGGATTCGTTAGTGCCACCAACTTTATAAGAACGAAACTGTCTTTCCTATCTCGTTATCACTCCCTCAGTGCCATTCTACTCTTGCAGTTCGACGATCGCTTGGCCGGCATCGGAGCTACTCGTCTCTTGGTGATACAATTTGTCGGTTATAAATTCACGTCAGGTATCGCCACACCACAAATTCTAAATTGAGAGTCCATGAAAGCACGTATCAATTCCTGTTCTGTTAACAAAATTACAATGTTAATTTTTCCCTACACAAATGCATTGCATTACGTAATAACAAGCCGCCGTGTCTCATAATAAACAATGAAATATAAATTTATACGTCAACGAAAGTTCAAAAATAGTATATGCAAATTAAAATGAAAAATACTTTATAAAAAATATGCAGTAAATGTACCCCCCCCCCTTCCCCTTTTTCCCAGCCAAAAAAAAAATGCTTTTAAACTGTGCCTGATCACATGGGGAAAAAAAAAAAAAAAAAAACAATCACCGAATGTTATTTAGTGATACAAAACTACTATTCGAAATGTACGCCGGAATATTCCTTCCAATGATCTTAGGCCAAGTCTGAACAGACCCAGAGAGCGCGCTCTGGTTCTCTCGCACTCTCTGACCACGTCATTATGACGTCGGAGGGAACGCTCTTTCGTCGTCTCACGTCATCAGAGAGAGTGCGAAAGAGCAAGAGCACAGAGAGAGCACGAAGCTGTGTACTCGCTGACGCGCTCTCGAACTCTCTGACCACGCACTATATTTGTTTACATCGTTTCCGTGTTACAATAAGGTTATAGCAGCTTTCTGAGCCGAATCCTCGTAGCATTTTACCTGCAACTTAATATTTTCAACTGTTTTGAACAACGAAATAACTTGCGTAACACGTATTTATAAAAATATAAATATCTATATTTGACGAAGTCTCGGTTTTTTGTCACTTTGCTGCAACATTGCGGTAGTATGCAAGACAAAAATAATAGTACTTTACAAGCTGATAATTATTCTGGTAGTGCTATAATAGTTTGTGAATTATTTTGAACACATACATGATTTACAATAGCTATTATTGCGATTTTTGCTTTATATGATTTCGCACCTTTCGGCATCAGCTGTCTGCATAACGTCTTAGAGAAACGAGAGAGTGGTTGTCTCAATTCCACAGAGCAAGAACGTGAGAGAACGCGAAGCAGTGTTCTCGCCAAGTTGTGCGAAATAGTGCTCTATATCGAAAGAGTATTCTTTAAATTGAAAAACGGCCTTACCTTCGAGTGAATTTTACTAGCACAGAGAAACATAACCATGTGTGCTATGCTACATTTTAACGCTATCAAGTCACGAAATTTCCATGGCCTAAGAAAAATGAAACACACACAGTTACTTCCCCAACTTTTTATAGCCACAAAAATTCACTAGAATTTTGGAAGCCTGTCTTAAAATTAGAATTATAATATTAATCGTTCCTTTATAGCTTATTAGAATATCAAAGGCTTCAGAATAAAATTATTTTACACATTAAAGTTAATAAAATCTAGAATATACGAAAGTTATATACAATATTAATGTTTAAAATACATTCCTAAGAATTTGGGTAAAAATTAATCTTCATGTACAAGTCATAATTCGCCTCACAAGCAACTAGTTACATAACTTCTCTACCATCTCTACTACATATACAACAGAATCACCATCATATAAACAAAATGGGGGGAAAAAACCCCCAGTAACAAGAGAGAGAATAACAGTAATACCTCTTCCATTCCGCATGTCATCAGCGAAAGTATTGTAAAAACGTTTCTACGTCCAAAATAACAGTTCATTTCGAGAATATATTTTAACACATCAAAATGTTAACAGTTTCTGATGCTATCATTCAGCTTTAAGTAAATAAATATAAAAACACTTCAGTATATATAATTTTTAGTCCACATCGGCTAAATCCACAAATGAAACGTTCGGCAGAAACTGGACTACCAATTCTTAAGATAAGAAGATACAATTGCTCAAGTAGGAATAATGACATTTCGAAAATTTTCATTTGGTGTCCTTGAAATGAATGAAAGGTTCGTTCCTTGGCTATTTTTTTTTTCTGTTTACAATTTTGTAGCAAGAACATCGCATGACTTCAGGTATAGACTGTTCACGGTAAAGTGAGCACTTTTTAAGGTTAGATGAGAAAATTAAATTGTGCCTGAAATCCGAGTATTTTAATCAGATAAATAACTCCAGAGATACTTTACATTCAAACGACCACCATTATGAAATACATAATTTTGTGTAATATTTAAATCTTCTCTGTGGATGTACGAAGTAGCTGTACCTCTGTATGAAAATTGGTGGCAATTATGAAATGTGACACACGTCTCATTGTTCATTTGGCAATAGCTCCCAAAATGGAGGAAGAACATATAAGATCTTACTGTAGACACTTTAAATGTCAAATATTTAGCCCGAAATGATCGAATAGTTGCGGAGAGATAATGGACAATACTGCTATCCAGGAAGATAATCTAGTGGTTTCCGAAATGTGTGTATTGTACTCCACGCTACTTATATGTAAAATTTTGGTGTCAGTCGACTAAACAATTTCTCAGATATTTCATCACATATCTTATATAATTTGTGTTGGAAAAAAAAAAAAAAAAAAAAAAAAAAGGGGGGATGAGATTGACTACAGTTTCAAAACTTGGTTCTCTCATGCTAAAAGTTTTCTAATTAGAAAAAAAAATCTGTAAAATCATTCAATGATCTCGGAAATATTAACTTTCCCAAGATTTGAAAATTGCCATCTTGTATTTTGCATGTGAACTGATTTTTTAAAATAATTGTTAACAGGTTACTGAGCTCTAATACACAATATCTACCCCAAAATACACTGTTACGCCAAAAGCTGTGGTGAAGTTTCAAATGGCAGTGTTATCGGAGTGAAGTATACGGAGGCATGAATGAAATATAGGAGTTCGGCATGTTTTTACGCCGAGTGTGTCACTGAAGGTGGTAGTAGGGTATAGCTTGTACCAACTACCTAAGGCGACACACACACACAATGTCCGACAGTCGTGCCTACAACCACCGCAGAGAGTAGTTATTGCGGTGTGGCTTGTGCTTAGCGATAATGGTGCCAGTGACTCTCGTGCGACGTGTTGTTCGGAGAACCACCACCCAACAACATTCGCCTAGTTGATCATCGACGTCCAGGAATACCATCCATTGGTGACGAAGCACTTTTCTCAGCAGGGGGGGGGGGGGAGGGCGGTGTTATAGTGGTCAGACTACTCACTTCCCACCCGGCGGGATCGCTCCCGGATTTTCGCACGTGGGAATTGTGCCGGGCGATGCCGCTGGTCGGCGAGTTTTAATACCGATATCTCCGGTTTCCCTCACCCTTATATTCCGGCGCCGCTCCATACCTCGCTTCACCCTCATCGACTCTCAAGACCTCAATGTTAAGAGCCTGGGAGGCTATCCACTCCACTTTTCTCAGCAGTCCGCCAAAACTATGATCGTAAATGTGCTGAAGAGTTAGGTCTATAAAAAACAACTTACATGTCTGCGAGCTAATGAACTGTAAGCAAGGGAAGGGGAGGGGAAACTGAATACCAGTTATCACTCCTCTTATCATTGGTAACTACTCCAAGTGACTTAAGTAAAATCGTACCTCTAGTCATATTTTTCGTCTTATTTGGGGGTTTTGGTTAATTTCTCCTCTCTCATAAATGTACAAGTATTATTGCGTGTTTCAGTTTCATGTACATTTTCATGTACGGCAGAATAAAATTTATTTTTTACTGTTGTATGTATTTTATGCCAGGAAATGTATATCAATATTCCGCTAGTGGAAACCTTATAAATGAATTCAAATTTCGAAACAATCGTAGAGGTCCAGCATAGATCCTATACGAACGACTGGCTCAGAGTTGTCTGCAAGGTGGTTGACTGGTGAGTGGTAGAGATCAGGCGGCCGTCTACTCGTGGCGAGTGCAGCAGGACGGAGCGCGGCTGGTCAGAGGTAGCCGAGGCCGAAACCCACGTCGTACATCTCCAGGATGATGACCTCCGGGGGAAGTTGCTCGCCCCTCAGCCTCGCCATCCTTCTGGCTCCCTCAAGCAGCCAGATATCGTGTCGCGTGTCTGGAGGCTGGAGACTGGCCAGCTGCTCCAGTACCTCAGTGCTGCGACGATCCTCGTCGCTGCCTGTGGAGCCACGCCGCCGCCGTCGTGGCGCCGCCCGCTTCTCGGAGCCCCGCCGCCTCACGTCCGACGAAGACATCGCCTGCCAAGTATCGTCCTCGCGGGCTGTTGCTAAGCAATACCGCCCGAGCTTCAACAATTACACCGCCGACCACCTTCTCTGCCGCGCTGACATTGTTGTGACGTAATGCCGGAACTACACCGCTCCTACAAGCACAACTCACTGCGTCCAACACATCAATGATATCCAAAAAAGACGTCAGCACGACGCGAATTATTGCACAGCCAAAAGTTATGGATTTTAAGTGATTTATACTTTTGCCATGTCGTGCTCCACTGCAAAATAGCGTGTACAGAGTGAAACTAATAGTCCGACTAAATTTCCTTACAGTGGAAAATTAACTTCTTGCAAAGAAAAAAAATTGCTTCCCACTTACCCGATTTAACTCAAAATTAACATTTACACCTTGTGCTTTAACTTTAACTTCATTCTTCGTATGCATCGTATGTTCCACATTTCCACATCTCCGCCTTTGAAGCTAGTTTATTGCGTAAGTGCCTTGTGAAGAGCCGAAAAATCCTAACCCCCTTCGTAAAAATGTGCAGCAAATTCAAGCAGCCTCATACAAATTGAAAATGTTTTAAGCATGCTGTACGCGTATTATTGTGCTCATCGGAGCTAAGTGACTCCAGCACGATACTACCCGATAAATAATTACAGTGCTCACTACGCAGTTTCACCTGAATAACGTGCCTGAACACTGAACAAAAAACAAAGCATTTACGCCTTCTTGGGTTCCTGCGCGCCGAATAGTGGCGGTAGAAGGCGACCGATGTAAACAGACAGGGGTGTCCGCTGGCACCCGCGCCAGCGGCCCGTGAAGTCTTCACTTCGCGGTGCCAACCTCGACACCGTAGATCGAGTTCACCCGCAGGCCACGTCACTTGCAGTGTTCCAGTGCACTGGATTGTGCACAGTATGTAGTGTAGTGATACAACACAATGGCTAGGGCAACTGGGAAACATAAATGGTTGAAATGGTGAAGACACGCCACGTCCACGTTCCGACTAGTAAGAACAGTATACGAGAGGAATTTCAGCATGTTCCGATCCACACAATAATAGGGCGTAGCACAAACGCTGATATCATTTTTTTAAGTTTACAGAAAAATAATGAAAATGCAAACCTATATAAGAGTTTCTGATAACTTTGTACGCAAATATATTGGTGGATTATGCATTCCTCTAGCGCGATCTCTTCCGCAGCACCAAAATGTGCAAAGTTATAGCGTAAGAAAGAGCTCAACATTATCGCACCACGCTAGATATATTTTGAGTCACAATTTTAGCGAAATATATTATCTAGGATTGCAGTTTCTTAGTACCAGGCGATGATAAACTGTAAAACACTCAACTTGTAGCGCAAATTATTATGTTAGTTTAGGTTAAGTTAAATTAGCTTGAAACTATAACATGGTGAATTAATGTGACACCAGGAATAATTTAGTTTTATGTGCAACGCAAAAATAATCCCAAGGAATACGCTTGACAAAATAATGATTCCAACACACGTGTGTGACATACTGTGTGTTCTACAGAACTGCTTGTTAACAGAAGTTTCAATACGTATTCTTCGCTAGCTACTATCTACAATAACATACATACGGTAATACAGCACGCACGACGGTATCTCACGTCACCGGTAAAAAAAATTCATTTTAGTATCAACCGGACTACGCTCTGAATTAATATGCACAGTATTTGATAGTTCATAGCCCAACCCTCACTGTATATGAAGCCTGCACTGTGAGGCTGAATAAAGATATAATTTAAAAACGTGTTCGAAAAATTAGTGTAGTTCGCAAATTCCATGTACTGTGTATTACTTCAGTTCGCAAGATCACACACGGAAAGACAAGACGACGCAATTTCCTTGTATGGTAACGTTATGCCTGATACAGACGGACATATTTTGTGAACAAGAAGGTGATCACCAAAAACTGAACAACAAGGTTAACACCTTCTTGTATTCAAGTCCCATGTCCATACTGTACACACAGTAGCAGTACTCGAATGTTGCAGCATGCCTGTAACTCATTTCCACCACAACACACGAGGGTTTTACATACCTAACAAATCACTAATACAGAATTAAAATCTGTTTTCTACTCTCAAATTACCAATTTCATCATAAATAAATCTACGAGAACTACATAAACGTATAAAAATAAACTACTTGCACAAGAAGGTGAACGAAAAATAGGTGAACGAAAAATAGGACAGTCTCTAGACGAGTCTGCAAGGGTTTGCACGCCAACCACTTGCAAACAAGTTAGCCATGCAAGTTGCCTTAAAAATCGGTGTACACCTTTCTGTACAAGAAAGTGAACCGTGTCTAACATGTTTTAACCTTCGAGCCACCTGTGTCGCTAATCTCATGCTCTTCACTGCTGATTAGTAATCTAATTACTTGAGCATCGCTTGCCAGCCGTAGCGGAGTTAACCATATATAGATAGGCAGGTGTCCGATACACGTAGTGCCATGGAAACTTGCACTCCGCTTATTGTTTCCATGACGAAAATTGGCTAACGATAACGGCAATGTTAAGGTGGCCGCCAGGGTAGGCCGTCGAACGGTGTGCACGAATCCAGCAGAAAATTTCTTATTAAAAAGCAGACGAACGTGTCTGAGTGGGGTCTGCTTACGAATAACATTTAAGAAACGATACGCGTCTCTTTGCGTTTTTTAGTTCCTCTATTTCTCTCTAAAGCATGTTTTTGTGATAGTGAAAATGGCTCAAACGGGTGTTTTCTGTTATTTTTAGGTATGAACACCCCGGTAAAAAAAAAAAAAGGAACGTGCACTAAACCTTAATTTTATTATTACGCCATAAAGTGATATGGTCTCCGCTGAAAGTATCACAGAGGCGTGTTATCGACGGCAAGACTACAAGCCAGTTCAGTGCTTTGCGCGTAGAGGCGATGAGAGAGTTGATGCGCATATCTCGGTCGCCCCTAGCACTTCCACGCTTTTAGGCATCAGACGTGCAAAATTTCTTCAACCAGAAGGCAACCTTAATGAGTGTCGCGTCCCAGGGCACACCTAGTGTTCACATTTCACGTCACGCCGTGGGTTTGAGTGTGGAACCACCATTAGCTGAGGATTCTCAGTCAGACGAGCACGCCATAGTCAAGATCACTACCAGCAGCTTCAAGAAATGGCAGCATTCATCCGTTGCATCGCTTCAGCTATCCCGAAACCTCTTGAAAAGATCCCAGTCTCCCATTTCTCTTCGAGTCTGACGATTTTCACGTGGCTACTACATTCGAAATTTATTTCAACTTTATCAATTCCACTCAGTTTCGTTTGAAATTGTAACTGGCTTTCGTTGCGTTTGGAACTGCGATGTATTTAATGTTTTTTATGCCCAATGTCGTACACAATAACTATTCTTTCATCTGTGTGTGTTTATTCCTGCACTTTCCTTTTCCGCTTATTTTGGTGCATATAACGATATGTATCCAACAAGAACGCCAAGTTATTTTCTTTGTCAAATCGTACCCTTTTTTTTAAATATATTATTTACTATTTATTCTTGGTTGAATTTTCGGTGGTTGTGATAAGAGAATTGTGTTCAGCCATTTTTGTTGTTGGCATAGTTATAATTATTCTTTATTTTCACCTTATGTTGTGTTGATTATCTTTGCTCGGTACAATTTTTTAGTTACTAGAGACAAAGGACAAAAAATATCACATTACTATGCTTCACTCAGACTATCAATGTTCGACTATATTGAAATGTTTTATATACACAAATACTATTTAAGTCTCAATACTGTGTGCAAGAAGGGTATTAAAACTTTGTTGTCAGATCGTTTTGGCAAACAGTAATCAGTCAATTTTACAAAGGAAATTACTGGCACGATGAACAGCAAATCACATTAGACATAGAAATACAGGCTGTTCACGATTAATGGAGCTCTTTCCTTGAAAAATGTTATCGCCCACTACCTTCATATATTTTACCCGGCACGCTGACTGATATACGCCCAATAAGTTGGCAACTACGGAGAGAAAGTAGTTCCATGTCAATGTCGAATTACAATTGTTTAAGTACGTAAACATTTGTCAATGCTTGCTTAAGTTGTTTTTAAATGATTGTAAGTGCGAGAATTTGCAAATTTGTGTCATATTTACTTTTATAATAACCCTACAGTTTCATGTGGCCGGCACATGAATAAAGTGATGGGGCTCACAGCAATGTTAACTTTACGTATGGTAGAAGAATACGTAAGTATGCATACAAGTAGATCTTGGGCAGGGCTTTCTTAAGAGCTCAGTTTAGCGTAAACACATTATATAATGTGTTCTGGAAAATCGGTGCACAGAGTCCTGACCTAGTTGCTTTAGGCCAATATTACAAGAAAAGCCGTATACACTTATATCCGGATACGTATTTTTATATCAAAGTTGCGGAATACAAACGCCTGGAGAACAAGGCGGTGCGATTATGCATGTAGGATAAGTTGCATAGGAAGATGGCGCGCGACGCTGCGTATGTAATAAGTTAGTGTCGTGAGCCTGCGACCTATAAAAAAACTCGAGTGGGGAGTGAACCCAGGGCGAGGCAACACTCGCCCAGTGACGGGCTTTCCGACTGGGACCCGTAGGTGCCCGTCATCATCGGACATCACATGAAATGAGACCCTAGGATGGAGCGGCGGCGCTGGTATGCAAGGGCGGGGGAAACGGGAGTACCCCGAGAAAACCCGCCGGTAAACGGCATCGTCCAGCACGATTCCTACATGCAAAAATCCGGGAATGAACCCGCCGGGTATCGAACTCGAATCGCCGTGGTGGGAGGCGAGCGCCCTAGCCACTTCTGCCCTCCTGCGACCTATGCAACTTGTCATACACTCATAATCACACCGCCTTGTACTGCTGGTGTTGTAGGCCGCAACTTTTTAACACAATTCTATGATATAAAAGTACGTTTTCGGATATAAGTGTATAGTGCTTATGTGTTACTATTGGTCCGAAGAAACTACGTCTGGAAATTGGAACTTGAGTTACCGAACATACTGTACAATAAAACAGTACGTTCTCCACAACCGGTGGAGAGGACCAGCGAAAAAGTAACGTCCTGCAGTAGTGTCCTATTCGGCATGGACTTTTGACCGTACACTGAACGGAACTGATCACATACTGTTACTGATAATAGTAGCGCGTTGAAACCGATAACGATACCAGCTGCTACGAAGACATTATCTGGAGTTCAGCCATTTCGTGCAGCGTAATACGCAGCTAACGAACGGTAGAACATAAGTTCGTATTAGGGTAGGTTAGGAGAAAAAATCCGAAGTGTTTGATGTACGTCCGAAGTAGGGGCGGAAGCTAAATGCGTCTCAGGGCTGACCCCCTTACGCACACAGAGGAGGAATCCATGCAAGGGGGCATGCATGGCGACAGAGGGGGATTGGGTAACCATGGCCGCCGTTTGGGGCCATAACTACCGCCTAAAATGTAGCTGCAGTTAACCTATAACTAAGAAGAGAGTGGGAAAAACCGGCATAGGCACGGTAAAAACCCTTTCGACAGGAAATAATTAAAAACTGTTACATGCATTAATCGAAAATGCTACAGGAGAAACAGAAAAAGGGGGGGGGGGGATCTTATTTTTTTCTGTTGTGGTTGGCGTGGAAACTCCTCACGGGAGGGGGAGAAGGTGCATTGGTGCCTGTTCCCCCTCAGGATACGTTCGGTAAGCCTTACGTAAGTCCTTTACTGGAAGAGTGATGGTAAAGAACTTATACATGTACTGTTCACTTATATCCAAAATTTGTGGAATTCGTATTATAGGCCTACTTTATTAAATAACGTAAGAGGGCTACTCTTACAGGACTAAATTGAATTCGGGATATAAAATGTAAAAATTAAACTGTAACGTTCTGCTTCGCGGCCGAAAGACACGAACAAAATTAACACACATGTAACAATCGAAATAAAACTGCCAGTCTATAGACAGTATGAGAATAATTGCTTACGGATTTTAACTGCATCTGAAGACAGTATCCAACACACGGAACATCTACATTTCGAAACTTGTTGATATTAACAAACTAGTAGATTCGTCTCGAATTCTGTTCTATATTTTCCATTATCGTCGTATTCTTGTGGAATTCTATGGCTCCTTCCATATCAAGTGTTAGGACTTAGTGTCAAGTTTTTTTACATCCCGTGGCATGCTTCGCCGGTAGATCATTAACTCAGTTAAAATCACAATTGTAACGGTTGTTAAGTTTTATTTCAAACATTCCTGTAATATTTTTAAGTATTCGGTACAAGTTTTTCAAAATTTTGTTCAGTCATTAGAGTTTTGCACCTTTCTACACCCAACACTGACAAGACTACATATCGTAAACTCTTAACGTGATTCAAATATGTGTATATTGAAACATAAGTGAAATGGGATTAACTAAAGCTTGTCCAAACTCTGCTCCTACAGTTTTTTTTTAATATGGGTGGAATGTAATGTGCAAAACAATCGTGTAAGTCCACTGAATATATTACGAAGGGAAAGGTAACCCCACGCCCCGCCCACACATTTTTTTTTACATGTCAAAACCAAACTATCAGGCAGGATATTCGTAATAATTAACACGTTTCTTAAAGTAACTTCCGAGCGACGTGGTGCAGTGGTAACACAATATACTCGCATTCGAGAGGACCTGGTTTGATTCCCGGTCCGGCCATCGTAATTTCGGTTTTCCGTGGTTTTCCGGAATCACTCCAGGCAAATACTGAGAGGGTTCCTTCGTACAAGCCATGTCAGATTCTTTCCCAGTTCCCGCTTGTCTGAGAAACTTTCTCAGTCATTTGACTTTGCTATCGACGAGATGTTGAGCCGTAAGAATCTGCCTACCTACATCAAAGTAACTTACTTTAATGCAGTTAAAAATATATTATAAAATCGTTACGCACCATTTTTTTCTCGCCAAACAGGACTCGAGGCAGAGTTAGTCTACCCGAATTGCTTCTCTTAGTCAACCCGAACGGGACTGATTGATATACCTATGCTTGTTATTGTCTTACATTATAACAAAAAGTTACACGACACGTGTTACAAAGTTACGTTTTGTGTATGTATTTCCCTATGAAATTAATGAAAACATACTTCAAAAATGTTTTGGTACATCCATACGTAATATCGGCATTCACCAATATTCACGATGAAATAACTTATATAATATGTAATGTATATATTTTTGAAAAGTACAAATACCATACACCTTGTTAACATTCCCTGCCACTTGGGTATCAAACAAACAAATTAATAAGCAGAGGCACCTATTTTTCGCGAAAAGATTTCAGGACAAGTTGTGTTCCAAAACACTTCAGTTCAGAACCACTTTTGTGATTGTATCGTTTAAATTGTTACGCGTCTTATCGGTCTACCCGCAAGTCACGGACAGTCAGTATCGGAGGAACTTGATTCTGACTGGCTCACTCATGTAACATACACTCGTCACACAAAGTCAACCGGCCAATATGCAAAAGGAAGGCTGCAAGTGTGCATATAGGATATTGAAACCTAGTCTTCGCGTAAATATTTTTGCGGAAAAAACGGGTGGCCCAAGTGGTGAACGCGTAAGGGTGCGTTTATAGTAGAGCGGCGATCAGAGAGGAGAGCGGCGCGGGTGAGCAGAGGTGAAGCGTGACGGTGGAAGGTGTATAATTGGTTCGATCACGTCACGCTTCACCTATTAGCTCACCCGCGCCGCTCTCCTCACTGCTCCACTATAAACGCGTACTTAAGGCGCGTACTCGCGTGACGGCACGGCGACTGCTAACACAGCCGGCAGCGATGTCGCAGTTTCTGCCAGCATTCCTCACGCATCTCGTCTCCCAGGTGGCGATAGTTTCGCAGTGGGGCTTGCCGCGAAGGCCTCTCCCGCACGACACGAGGTACCCGCCAGTGGTGAGGCACCGCGTCGACAGTGCAGACGAGCTCGCGGTCGCCGTGATCAATAACTGCGCCCGACATCAGGCAACGCGCCTGATTAATGGTCCTTCTGCTGCGCCTCACCCTGTACCAGCGACGCGGCCCGCCAACGACTCTACACCCTCGGGGCAATGGGCTACTTACAACTTTTTAAATTGTGAATCTTCAGCGATATACTGAAAGAACCGTTTACAAAATATTTGCTTGCATAGGCCCAAAAATATATTTAGTTGCCCGAACAAAATATTTATAGAGTAAACAAAACTTAAAAAAAAATAATAATAATAATTTCATTCGTCTAACGAAATGCACGTTTAATAAACAAAATATTTGTGTTGGCTGAAACGAAATTAAAATATGAACAAAATATGTTGTAGAATCAACTGTTGGCCACTCATTTGGTTGCCTCCGTTCGAAAATACAGCTCGAGAGTTTGTCTGCATGTTTTGTCACGATCAGGAAAGTAACTGATTGTTAGTGCATGTATTGATGCTTAATAATGGCGTAAACATCCACACAAAAAATTTCAACAAAAATTAAAGCTGCAAAACTTGAAATATTTACACATGCACGTAGTACAATATTTGCTGTATGTATTAAAAAACATTCCAATTTAATCAGTAGTAACTTTAGCTGAGATTGCTAAGACGTAACGCTCGCGCACACGTAGCGAAAGTTCGAATTTCGGTCGGGCTTACACTTTTTGATATTAACCAAAACTGTTTAATAATAAACGTGGATGTTTACTTGCACCAACCAAATCTTTGTTTGGAGCCACCAAGAAAGGACAACAAAATAATTTGGTTTCAACAACTAAATATGTTATTGTCCCTGTACAAACAAACTCTGATTCAACCAAACCTTTTCCTCAGTGCAGCTGTTTTGAATCTTACAATAATTTCGAACTGGGCTGTAGCTCTTTATTTACTTGTTTTCAAATTGATCTTGTATTCTATTACAAGTTTCACCACTGCCTCTCCGAATTCTCCATTTTTTTAAGGAATGGGTCGAACTTTACATTCGGTAGCGTTTCTACTGCTGTTATTACAGCTATACACAGCACAGTACTGCGTGCAGTGGCCAGTCGAGCGCAGTGAGTCGCACGGGACATCAGCCTCCAGCCATTACCCCCTAGTCTTAACATGCGCATACGCGTACGGCACGTATAGGCTGTTCACGGTAAAATATGCACTTTTGAAAGCCCTGTTTAAGATCTACTTGTATACATGTGTATTACTCTCCAACATAGGTCAAATTGACATTGCCATGGGCCTCATCACTTTATTCATGCGTCGGTCAAATGAAACTGTAAATATTAGAAATATTAATATTTTACAAATTTACTCAGTGTTACACTTTGATGCATTAAAAATACAGAAATAGAAAGAAATAATTTAAGTTATCACAGATGGTTACACAACACCTTTTATTCCACGTTAATATACGGAACTACTTTCCATTCATCATTACCAACTTTACTGGGCGCATGTCACTCAGTGCGCCCGTTCAAATATATGCAGGCCGAGGCAGTGACATTTTTCTAATGTTGATTTCAAAAGTGCTCACTTTATCGTGGACAGCCTTTACCACCTTTATTCGTAGGTTATTCATAGCAAAGTCTCAAGGATGAGATTAAGTCAGTCTTGGTCAAGACGAGCTATTTTTTTTCGGTGTTATTTTCGCTTCCCGTCTTATTAATCTATAAATAAGACAACCACCGTGAAGACGTCTTGCTCAAGAGAGAGCTTAATTTTTACCAATTCCGGCTTGGTCGAGTACGAGCTTAAGTCATGGTACAAAACCTCGAATTCAAACGAAACTTGGCAGCTAGACACGAACAAGAAACACGGCGAAATTTCTGCGCGGTATTATAAGACAATAGAAAAACAATGTATCCTTACAGTTTTTCAAATAAATAAAAACGCGATTGGAAACAAAGTGAGGATAATTCGTTGCAATGGAAAGTGCAACGAAGTTGCTATTTTTACTTAGGCAAATACTGCGAAAGAGTACAATAATGTGGTACAGAAATCAGTATAAATAATGCGATTTATTGACACGAGCAGACAATAAGTAATTGAGCACTTAATGATGGTGTGCATTTACATTGAACGATAATAATCAAAACCGAATAAAGGACAACGACATTTTATATAAGGTTTATATTTATAATTATCTGTGTTTAATATATTTATATTTACGAAGGTATTACTTGTATTTGTGATTTAGCATACAGTATTTTTTAAAAATATTTTGTTTTAATGCGTATACATTTGTCATACATTTAATCTACATCTGAGAACAAGTACAATCCATTCTGTACCTAAGCATTAATTACGTGCTGCGCTATCTAGCTGCTACAATGTAATTAGTAGCACTTAAGTGCTAAAATACGAATTACGTTCAAAAATTAATGGTCTCTGTAGAATTAAAGTTATAGGCTTATTACAGCAGGATAAGATTTTGGCCCACATGCGCAATTAAATCATTAAGCTCAACCTAATACAATCTACGCTATCGCCATTTTACACAAATTTTTACTAGTTATATTTATGAAGTTGTCAAATCAGCGTCCGCCGTTTAAAAAGCTATGTCCCAAGTCACATCTAAAGTGGACTTGGCGGCGATTTCAATCAGTGATTATGTAACCAGAAATATTCGGTCTCAAATCAAGGGGGGGGGGGGGAAGAAGGTCTTTTGAGACAAGTTTAAACACTGTATGAAATGTAAATACGAAATTAACACACTTAGATTGTCTTGGAGCTAGTACTCAAGAAAAGTTTAAGAACACCGCTTTTAGTGCCATTCGTGGGACCAGACGCAACTACCAATGACGGGAAAGCGACGAGGCAGCGTTGTAACAGATGATGGCATAACAAACTCTGCGAGCGCATCTCCCCCCCCCCCCCAAAAAAAATCCTTGGCCACATCACTTCATGGTTAAGGTTCCTCCCATTTCCGTCTCCGAGACTTGCCTGGATATCTCCCGGACAATACAAGTGGCTACGTTTTGGTAGCAAGTGCAACTGGAAAACAACCCAGAACAGTTCTGACTCGGGGCCACCTTGCCCTGCAAATATTCAATAATCGCCACTCGACTAGGCGCTGATATACAGAAATAGTGTTCTTTACATTGCGAAGGGCGCCGAGATTACCATCTACACGTCAAAGCGAGTGTCGTTAAGTCCTTATAAATTTCGTGTACAGTCAGCTGGTTGTGTTTTCTTTTGTAATTGAAAAGGTGTAAATATCCGCCAATGTCTGGAGATTCCAAATTGCGAAAAATAACCACCGGGTTGTATATTTACGAGTCCTTTAAAGAAGAGTTCTTTAGCGAAAAAGGAAAAAAAAGAGAGCGAGTTTGAAATTACTTCCAATGAGTGCTCACAGACGAGCTCCCACAGCCAGATGCTCGTTCATACGCCAAGAAATCTCAGATAGTATGGCGTATCGGTGAGATACCACACTCGTTCCACCACCTCACGTAACCAACCAGCATAAAGTACACATACATCAAAGTGAACTCTATGCCACTTCGCTTATGTAACTTATCGTTTGGGGTCAAAGACCTGTCGACAAAGAGGTCTTAAGTTTGATCCTCCCGCGGATTTGGTTATAACGTTACATTGCTATGAAAATGCCAGCTATTATCTCCACCTTCCACCCTTACCACTATTTTATTAGGTATCAAGCAAGTTTTGTTTAAGCAATAGACATCTGTCGAAGAGATCAAATCAGCCAGTTCCACTAAGTCAAAGAACTGTTTGGTGGTTTATGTTCATCCAACTGACGCGTTGGAGAGTACGAATAACTGTTCATTTATTCAGTAGGCTACCAGACGAATGTATCCAGCGTAACTTGGCCGTCATATAAGCCACATATAAAACTTTCGGCCTATACAGCAATGAGAAACTTTTAACAATGGAAAATACTCCTGTTTTGTAAAACTTGTGATGCATTGTTCACTTACATTTCAATGCATAGTAAATTTCGGTTTCCTTTCTGGGGCGAAGATACACGAGATAAGGATGCCCACTTAGTTATTGCAGCCTCGTAAAATTGAAAGGAATGGCGTATCGAGAAAACGAATAGAGACGGTTAAATCAGATGAAAATGAACAACGTCGAAAGGTTGTACGGCAGCTCACACTTTCTGTAAACTCCCTGAGAGTAAGCACAAGCAATTAGGTCCAGATCAGTAAAAATGCCTAGGAATCGATATACAATTTTAAGAGAAAAGTTGATTATATACTCAGTGTACCATTCTAAGGGTAAAGTTGACTAAAAACATAAGGGATAGTTTTGTATTATTATCGCTATGGCATATACCACCGACGATTATTGTTCCTGGCAAGTCAGTCACAGGAGTTAGGCAAGGTAAATTAATTAATGCAATCGAACTCGTCAAGCGCTTGGTATTGACACTCCTGTAATATGTGATCAATCTAATACGCTGCTGCTGACATGTGGCCTTCGTATTACTGTGATATATGTGGCGGGCACAGTGACGTATGTTACATACTAACACCAATAACACATGCGGTGGTTGTGATTGGTTCGCGGTGCATGCCTACCCATGTGATGTGTGGCTGGCATGGTGCAGGTATGTGCTTACAGCCTAAACAGAAGGTTTCAGCAGAAATGAAAGCGTAAAAACGGGTCGCACAGCTAAACGCTTTGACATTGGTAACGTGTGGTCCGCAAAGCCAGCGATAGGATACAGGGGCGTAAACATGCCTATAGGATGTTAACGTTACACTAAGCACTTTTAAAAGCCCTGCTTGAGATATGTTTGCATGCATGATATGAATTCTGCAACTATATGTAATATTAACACTGCCAAGGGCCTTATAACTTTTGTTCTTGTGTGGTCAAACGAAACTGTGAAATTATTAGAAAAATTAATCCTGTACAAATTTGCTAATAATTACACTTACATGCATTAATAAACCAGAAAGCAAGATGAATCATTCAAGTTTTCACAAATGATTTACCTAATACTTTTCATTCAACGTTAAGACGTGGAACTACTTTCGCTTCGTCATTAACAACTTTACAGGACACGTGCAACTCGGTGCGCCTGTTGAAATAGATACAGGGAGGGGCAGTGACATTTCTCAAAGGTTGGCCTAAAAAATGCTAACTTAATCGTGTACAGCCTTTCACACAAATACAGATGTCCGGACTGGTCACGTGTATTACGGACCTTGCGTGTGTACACTAATTGACAGGACCATTCCACTGACTGATCGATGTTAACGAGGCCGTACCTCACAAGAGTTGCTTAAAGTGACGGCCACCAATATTGACATAAACATTACGTTAGCGCAAGAGATTTTGTCGCACCCGTTTAAATATCCCAAGCTTGTTGCGTCTGTTATTGATACACGCACATACTGTGATAATGTAGGGACGACACCGCCACTTTGTTGGTGATAGGAGAACCACACATGCACCATGGGTCGCTCACATGTTACGCCCCTATTTCCTTCAGGTAGCTTCACTTTCCCAATCTCGGAACACGCTGCGTGGTGCGACTCGTATCTCCAGTTTCATATTTGCACACTTTTACTGAAAAGCGCTTTATATCTCTAAACGTGTGTGGCTCACGCAAGTATAAGATACCCAACTATAGACTGTTCACGGTAAAATGAGCACTTTTGAAAACCCTGCGTAAGATCTACTTGTATGCACGTTGTGTATTATTCCGCATTATGTAAGATTAACATTGTTGTGTGCCTCATCACTTTATTCATGCATCGGTCAAGTGAAACTGGGAAATTATTTAAAAAAAAGTAAATATTTTACGAAAATGCACATTTTTACACTTCGGTGAATTAAAAAACAGAAGGCGAAAAAAAAAAAAAAAAAAAAATTAACAGAAATGGTAACCTAACACTTTTTATCCGACGTTAAGATACGGAACTACTTGCCATACATCGTTACCAACTATACTGGGCACATGCCACTCCATTCAGAGCACCCGTTAAAATATATGCAAGCAAGAGTAGTGATTTTTTTCTAAGGTTGATTTCAAAAGTGCTCACTTTATCGTGAACAGCCTTTATCAATTAAATCCTTTTGTAGCCATTTAGATCTTCTAAACGCTTGAATCCTTAACTACTGTGTGTGTGTGCAGTGTGTTGGTGCGTGCGCAAGCGCCCGCGCGAGTTAACACGCACGTTACCATTGTCCTCCTTGGCCGAATTATAAACCATTAATGTGTTCCGAACCGAAGAATTTAATAGGGGAATTCTATGGCTAATGACTTGTCTCAACCAAAGATATAATTTTTCCTGTTCAGTGCCAGTTTCTGCTACTGTGGAAACGTTGCATCGTAAAACCTGCTATGGTTTTCTCAGTACAAACCATAGAAACATGACACCATAACTCAGGTGCTGTGTCAGGAATTGCTGGTTTATGGATGTCTATGAAATGCGTGTAGCTCTTGAACTCAATTCTTTTTTGTAACGTAGTGAGATATACAGGAAGTCTGTGTTTTTTTTTTTTTTTTTTTTTTAGAATTTTAAAAAGTTACACAGAATTATTAAATGGAAGCATATAAAGAGAAGTCCTTTTTAAAATCTGAAACATGGCTAGAGCCGGGGAAATCTGCGAATGAATTGGCTGACGTGCTAGGCCGTTGTACCATTATTTGACGTAGTGGATGACTCGTGAGCCAATAATTTAACACGAGACAAAGTAAGGAACGAATAGCGTACAAAATTCGGCAGGCAGTTAACTTTTCGCGTAGGTCGTAGCCAATAAACAGAGTTTAGTAGCTTGAGTACCAGCGACAGCCATAAAAAAATCCATTCGCTTATTGGAGTTTCCAGTTTCCTTGCATGCAGTACGCATGCAAACAATTCTCAACCTGAAACACAAGGCCTGAATGAGCAGGAAGCGCGTGCTCAAAGATGTGAAATACTGAAATTACAGCACATGATCTCTCGTTCTATTGATATGAAAAAAAAAAAAAAAAAAAGATAGTTTGGTCACTGGAAGCTTCCTTTCGTTGAAACTTTTTTTTTTCGCATTACTATACGGCGTGGTTCGGAGTCCTTCAGTTGGGAATGTGTAAATGCTGTCTGATTACGTGGCATATGAACTGTTCTACGACTGTTCACGGTAAAATGAGCACTTTTTAAAGCCCTGCTTAAGATCTACTTGTATCACATTGTGTATTCTTCCACCTTGTGTAAAATTATCATTGTCACGGGCCTCGTCACTTTATGGATGCGTCGGTCAAGTTAAACTGTAAAATTATTAGAAAAGTAAATATTTTACAAATATGCTAATTTTTACACACTATGCATGAAAAAAACAGTAAGCGAAAGAAGTGACTTAAGTTATTACAAATGGTCACTTAACACTTTTTATTCGACGTTAATATACGGAACTACTTTCCCTCCATCGTTACCAATATTACTGGGCGCATGTCACTCACTGAGCCCGTTAAAATATTGATTTCTAAAGTGCACTTTTATCGTTAACAGCCTTTATGCACAAAGCCTCTCGTCACGTAACAGTTGACCGGTGTATTGCTAAGGCAAGTTGTGTACTTGCGGATAATAGCGCTGCACCAGATTATTCACTGCTGAAAGAATGAGCAACAATAGTTCCCATTTAGAAACAGCTGTGGCCTCGTTAAAGACTGTTTACGATAAAGTGAGCCTTTCAGAAATCATCTTAGAAAATGGTCACTACCCCTGCATGCATACATTTTAATGGCCGCACTGAGCGACATTAGTCTAGGTAGATTGGCAATGATGGATGGAATGCAGTTCCATATCTGAATTACGAATATAAAGTGTTAGGTAACCATTTGTGATGAATTAAAAATATTTCTTCCGCTTTCTGTTTTTTAATGCATCGAAGTGTAAAAATTAACATATTCGTAAAATATTTACTTTTATAATAATTTCACAGTTTCATTTGACCGACGGATGAATAAAGTGTTGAAACCCATATCAAAGTTACTTTTACATGAGGCGGAAGAATACACCACGTTTATACAAGTATATCTTAATCAGGGCTTTCAAAAGTGCTCATTTTACCGTTAACAGTGTATAGTGAAGTTAATACTTCGCTGCTTGCACGTGACTATTAACACGCGTGGCTACTGGCTAAATGCAGGAGTGTAACATGTAAAGCTCTGAGGGAGCGTAGACTACCTCAATGCAACATGCACAGAATAACAAAGTACTCTACTGTCTGGTTCGCAATCATGCGTCGTGTTTACATTGCAGTTGAAGACTTATTTGAGCAACAGTTTAGTCATAGGGAGCTGTTTGGCAGCAGACAAGACAGCTTTAGAAAAATGGAGGGGGGGGGGGATTTGAATGAGTTGTCCATGATTGTGGTGCAACCGACCTAAAGGAGGTTTGGGAAGACTCCGAATTGGGGCTACATAAAGCAGTAGGTTACAATGGTTCAATCATGAATGCGGATTCCGGAACATGCTTTAATTCAAACTAACCACACTAGCACAAAACTACCCGATTATTTTGAACTCAAGCTGAGTTAACATCCTATAATAGAGGCAACCACAGTATATTTTATTTTAGACTTCGAAATTAGACCAAGTAGTTTAAGTCGGGGAGACAGCAATCTGCTGTGGCATACCTACTACCCGACACCGGCACAGGTCTTTATAGAACTTACAATTTCCTACTATAGAAATGCTAAACCCAATGTTGAGGTTCCCAGGGGCTCTAAAATACCAATAATTTGTCACTCTTGTAACGTATGATAATCTGGTGTTTCTGCCGACTTGTTAATTTTCATTTTATTTCCACTGCAGATTTATTGTTTATATTTATTACTTGCATGACACTTTTTTTGGCAGATTTCTTCGCTATTTAGTTACTCTACGGGCTTGTAATATTTTGAAAATGTTTGTTTATTTTATTGTTTACATCTTTAATTGCAGTTTTAGTGTTGAGTACGTCAGCAGATTAAATTAATATAACAATTGCGAA
This sequence comes from Dryococelus australis, assembly GCA_029891345.1. NCBI lineage: Eukaryota > Metazoa > Arthropoda > Insecta > Phasmatodea > Phasmatidae > Dryococelus > Dryococelus australis. Next base: position 312,466,840 of record CM056994.1, on the reverse strand, counting down.
AATATTTCAATGTTTTAATGCAGATTGGTAAAATAAATCTATTTAAATGTAAACACTGATCGATACTTGGCAGCATAGTACAATCCGTAATATTTAGCAAAGTAATTTTTGTAAGTGCGCTTCGCCTAATGTGCTATGTCAAATTCAAAAAGACTGTGTTGAAAAATTATCTTTATTCTTGGAACTTAAGTCTGCATATTGGATCCTGAAGCTCATCCCAAATATACTGAAAAATTGTTATTTAAAGTGGATCCTATAGGCAAGATTTATTCAGGACAACGTTTTAGGCCGCCAATGTGCGAGAGGCGTAAAAGAAGAATGCCAGGAGAGTAAATTTAAAAACTAAAGGCTCCTTCAGTTGATGCATGTCGTGTTTGATAGCAATTAAATTACTATCATGAACTACGAGAATTTCTTACTCCAGAATAACTACAGTTACAGTTAAGTAAAAAACTTAATAAGTTGCAGATGGCAGCAGCCCTATATAATATGATTTCTCAAATTTAATCTTAAAAAATTCTGCTCAGCCCTTTCTAAAAAGTCTTCCTAGTAAAATTTGCCTACACTTCCTTCAGAAGTAGAGATCTAATGCTTCTAGCTAAATATTTTATAAATCATTTGGCATTGAATAATATTTTTCGCAGTGTGAAGAGACTAACTTACGCTGCCAAATGTAAACTGCAATTATGCTTGTATTCAGAGTTCGGCATTTTGAAATGGAGTTGCACGTTTTCTTAGATCTGAGCATTGATTGCCTATGTTTATTAACCAAACTTTCTAATGCAATAATTAAACGCTCCTCAATAATTTAGCTGCTAAATTGGTTGGCAATTTGCACAGTAGTGGTATACTTTTTATTATAATTATATTGTTGTTAATTACTGGTATCTAGTCAATGTGGTAATTCTACTACAAGTTTTACTATTATTTTCACTACAATATACAAGTTACCTGTACGACAACTTGGTTCTTTAAAAACTACTCTCAAAAAATCACTTACCCCAATACATACAGTAATATACATTTCAGACAACAACCCACGTGGCGCCGTTAAAATTATTTCAGTGGAACCCATTCGTGTGGCCTTTTCACCATATATGTACACACGTATATATTTATTACAGTGGCACAGTACGCGGGGCGGTATAATTATTTCACTCTGCATTTCACTAAAAAAAAAAAAATTACGTTGCATAATATAACGTCGGGTTGCTAAAGTGGAGGAAATAGGAGATCCCGAGAAAACCCACCGACCAGCGGCATCGTCCGGCACGATTCCCACATGCGAAAATCCGGGAGCGACCTCGACTGGTTCAAACCAGTTTCACCTGGGAAAGGCAAGAAGTCCAGCCACTACACTATCGCAACCCCCTTTCAAATTGAAGACAAATAATATTTGTTTTTCTCACTGTTCTACAGACCGAGCAAAGTAGTCTGACTCTTCCTCAACAATACCAAAATATATTTATCTGCGTTGTGATTAACAGTCACTGGGCATACTTTTCGGTGAACTTAGACTCAATTTTATAAATCCACTGTTTAGAGTAATAAAGGTAGTTTGGACGAATGGAATTAGAGTAGATTTCTTTTTGCGGCTGCTATTTCTGAAATAATCTTGAAGAATGAGATCAACATCTTGTCGGTATTTGGGGCACAAAACAAGGGTGCGAACAAAATGATACCGACATGCACATCAATTTTATCACCCCCTGTATGCGCAACGCACTATGATTGCGTGTAATCTAGCAGCTACGCAGCATACACCCACTGGTCTTCTATAGGTGATCGCGCTGTTGTACTATACTCCCTCGAGTAGGCCTAATTCAATGTTTATTCGCTCGAAATATTGCACCGAAAATCCTATTAGAAAATAATACGTATTTACAACATTTTACACAAAAAGAAATGTACACTGAAGACGAAGCGAGAACCCTTAACTCTCAACTTTATAAGCTGGCGTCATTCATTTCCTAAACACTTTTCGTGGTCTATCAGACTTTAAAAAAAAGTACTGAGTACATTTTTTATACAAGCTACACCGCTAAAACAATGCACACCATTTGACAACCTTAACATGCGAATTTCAAAAACTTAATCTTACGAATGTAGTGGTTAGACTACTCGCCTCCATCTTGGAGAACAGTGTTCAATCCCTGGCCGGTTAAATCCGGAATTCCGCATGTGGGAATTGTGCCGGACGATGCCGCTGGCCGGCGGGGTTTTCTCGGGGATCTCCCGTTTCCCCCGCTCTTTCATTCCGGCGCTGCTCCATACTCACCTCATTTCACCTTCATTGGCTCTCAAGAGATCGCTGTTAAGAGCCGCCCAAATTTCTTCACTTCACTCAATCTTATAAAGTTGAAACATCTTTAGCTACGACAATGTTGATGCAAAATATTGCTTGGCTTTTGAGAAATCAGGACCACCAGTACGGCTTGGATTGAGGACAGTCTTCCAAATAACTCGACCGCTCTCGTACTGTGCCACACCTTAGTCCCACAAGACTTGCCGTATCGCGCCGTCCTGATTGGCCGTCCATTATTCATGTCGCGCCACTGGTCCATTTCTCCGGGGAGCTGGGGAGGGAGATGGCCGTTAGCAAAGACACTCCGTGCAAGGCATGCCATTGTTCGTTATCGGCAGAGACGGGCACCGTCCGGTGCACTGCTCCTCGCACATCGTAATAAGAAAGGGTTCACAGTCCACAGACCGAGACACAAATACTTACGCGATTACAATACAGAAACAGAGATGTCAATTCGTCATACACGTGCCACTAAGTTTGTCACGTCAACCCAACATGCAATGTGGCAGCGGATAAAGTGCTCACCATCCACCACGGCCAATCGGGTTCGATTTCAGGTCTCACATTTTTGCACATGGGAATCCCGCGGAGATACCACTGGTCGGCGAGTTTTCTCGGGGATCTCCCTTTTCCCCCGCCCTAGCACATTTCGGCGCTGCTCCATATCTACTTCGTTTCACCCTCATCATCTCTCAAGACTTCGCTGTTAAGGGCTCCAACACTTGCGCAGAAATGCGTTGCAGTGTGCTTGAATTTTTTTTTTTTTTAACTAAACCACTAGACGTGTTTCCATTATACCGATAACTGGTAATATGCTTTTCTGTTTTTGCAATGACTTAATATATTTTGAAGGGCAATTTTCTTTCAAAGTGTGCGTTTTCCTTCCCAGAGAGAAAGAGATAGAGACCTTTTCCTCTGCGAGTGTGTGCGTGTGAAGACAAAAAATAAATAAATGGGGTGGGAGGGGGTGATTTGTCCCATTAAAGCAATTGTAACAGTCGCATGTTTATATTTTTTTCAGTTTGTCACCAAAATTTTAGTTTTCACAATGTTAAGAGCGTAATAACTTCGGTCTGCACTTTAGTAAAGTATTTTTCTTGCATTCACAGCAGTGGCGTGTGGCGAAGTGTTGCAAGGTAAGCTGGTACTTGCACACTGCTGTATATTCTCGGGGTACGCAGTAGTAACCAGCAATCACCAGCAGCCTAGGAAAACAGATTGCATTCCGACCACACACGTGCGAGCGGCAAGGGACCCATTACACGCGCCCTGTGGCGTTATATGTCGAACCACGTTTTAGTTGTGGATGTGTAAACTAGTAAGAAACAGGGTACAGCACAGAGCTAATGCCAGCTTACCTTGCAACAGTTCACCACAGGCCTTTGATTCACAGCCAGTGACTGGACTTGTGAGGGGCATTAGTCTGATTTTAGTGCTATCGCCTGTACGTGTCTACATCATCCAAACGGTGATGCTTCGAGGGTTGCTGCCTGAACCATCTTAGGCGTTTTCCGTCTTACGCGCTAAGTAATGCTCTTGTGAATTTGGAACTGATTGGTAGATAGATGTTTATGCCACATCGGTAGTTGCTTGCGATTTGTTTATGATGGTCGAATATGATGTAGTATTGTGTAAACCGTTCTGGAGGCTCTTCAACCAGCGGCTCTAATCGCATGATTCGCGGGGAGGGAATAGTCTGACGGGTATACCCGCGAGAGACTATCTTACACTTCACTGTGCATTATGATAGACGCCAGGCTCGAGACACTACCAAAGTTAAACTATGTGTTGGGCCGTTCACTTTTCCTGAGATTAAGTTGCTATCTTTTTCAGAGAAAAGTGGAAACTTTAAACTTTTTTGAAAAGAGTTTGGACTTAGTCGAGCTACGGAGAGTAGCCTTCGGAGACAGGGAAAAACACTCGTAAGCTCCTGTAAAGGAAGGGACTTGTGGGCACGTTCTGAGATGAGATCTTTCGGGAGATAAATGGTGTCAAGGTGGTCCGAGGGTATCAAGGAAGCTGCAAACAATAGTCTGCCTTGGATGTTTGGAGTTATGAACTTGGAGGTGTGCGAGAGCAAGTTATCAGGCGAGTACTGCCACCACCGCAAGGTTTCTTGGTGAGATAATATCCCCGGCTCCGCCCTGATCTTTGAATATGGTCCTGTTGTGAAGCAATACCGACACCCCCCAAGTGTCAGGTGATCCCCTCGGCTCCAGGACTGATGCTGTGTACGAGGTTGTGTGTGTGTGTTCGTGTGTGTGTGTGTGTGTGTGTTTTGTGTGTGTGTGTGTGTGTGTGTGACGGTAGACAGAAAATTTAGGAAATTTCAATTAATATTTATCGGAGGACCGTATCATCCAGATCCTGTTTAATGAAAATGTATATAATACATGCGCATCTTTGCAATTATATTTCTGTTGATTTTTAGTCTGATAAATTTAAAAATGTAATTAAATGAGATTGTTTTTTATTCCTTTTTGTAGACCAAACTAAATGATATTTTGAAAGAAAAGATAACGTTTTATTGCCACAATTACATTAGAAACTATAATTCTGCCTGTCCTTTGTATTTACTCTCTCCAACCTAAGAAATCAAATGATGGTGTCAAATGTCCTCTTCCTGGTTTTGTGTAATGTTTTGGAATTGATGCTTCCCATTCCTTCCTCATCTGAGTGGCTATTGTGGGCAGTATTGTCTCAGATTGAGATGGAAAGTTGTGCTGAATGGTGGAGAGGAAAATCAGTCACACAATTTCGATTGAACTTGTAGGTAAAATTTTATTGTTAAATATAATATTGAATTAAGGTGAACGTGCTAAGTTGATTGGGGAAGGAATAGGAAAGAATCGGCCGTGGTCTTTGTCAGAGACCCATCCCAGCATTCATCTGTAGTGATTTCGGAAAACCGAAATTTGGATGGTCGTACCGGGAATCGAACCCGGGTCCTCCGGAATTCGAGAGCAGTGAGTTACCAATGCGCCACCTTTCGCAAGCGGGAATCATGCCAGACAATACCGCTGGTCGGCGAGTTTTCTGGGGGATATCACGTTTCCCCCGCCCTTTCATTCCGGGCGCTGCTCTATACTAACCTCACTTCACCCTCATGTTAAGAGCCGCCGAAATCTCTTCACTCACGACTATACAAAAGCAGGATTTCAGTTATTAATTGAATCTAGTACACCGTCCCACTCTACACGACAATGAGAACCCCAATTCAACCACTGGCATAATTGAGTAAAGAGCAAAGCAATTAATTGTGTGTTTACATAGTACATCGTGTCCACTCGGCATCGGCTACACGAGAGGGACGCCAACCATCGCAGAGCGTGGTACTTCCCAACTTACTAAGATATCTAGGTTGGTTATTTGTTCGCAGCAACCCCCAGGGGTAAGAGGAAGTTATCAGCGAGCCCGGGGGGAGTCTCCACCGCTGCGACGTGATCACACACAGCCGGGGTTCTGTGCCGGCTCATTACCGGGTAACGAGGCCGCGCGCGCCATTACTCGCGGCGCCAATTAAGGGCTGCGGGCTGCCTCGTTCTGCAGGTCGCCAGGCGCCATCCGTCAACCAAGCCAAGATATGCGCGCGCATGAGGCGGTGCCGTCTGCTTCTGGGCGCGCTGCCGTTAGTCGCCGCTGCCGTTAGTCGCCGCTGCCGTGTGATTACAGGCAGCGCTACTTGGTACTAGCTCACCGCAAGAGGCACACAAGCGCCAATAAAACAATAGAATATGTTATGGAGCATACTGTACATTTTTCCTTCATTTTTAAATGTTACACACTACTCGACCACGACAATTATGATCATGGGAAGGGTGAGGCTTGAGTGTCAGTGTAGCTGACCGCGTGTTCACCTGTCCACAGCTTCTACACACTAGTCCATATGGAATCATAGACATCGTAACGAGAATTAATGAACACTGTGCCACGCAGATAATGGCCAAAACGACACCGCCATCCGCAGCCAAGCGCTTTATATTATCCTGAAGAAGTGCGTGGTAAGTAAGAGAAGATGGAAGAGAGAAAATGACGTGACCGTGTGTAGTTAAACATTTTCTGGATACACACTTGGGTTAGTCGAGTAGTACGTCTATAACAGAACCGTATGTTGTACACGTACATGCCAATCAGTCTCCCAAGCTCTAAAATCCTGCAAATTATCGACCAAGACCCGCTTAAAGAAAAGTAGTATCGTACTTAAAACGGTTTTATGGTCTTAATTCTTGTAGTGTTTGGAATGCTCTGGTTTAGTTCTTTTACGTACGCTACCAAATCTTTTGTAAAATACTGTTTCTTTTTTTTTAGTGTGTGTACTTGAGAAATGCATTTAAAAAATGCCTAACGCTCGCAAAACTATTTCGAAGCCTCCCCGCCCTTTACATCACGTGTTGCTCGCTTTCGGGAATACGTGGATTCCAAACACTACCATGATTTCAGTGTCCCATGGTTTTCCAAAATCGTTCCACACAACTGCTGGGATGGTTCCTTCCTACAGGTCACGACTGTTTCAACCAATTCCAATCTCTGGCCTGTGTTTGTTCACATATCATACGCTCCAGGATTAAAGGCTGTTCACGATAAAATGAGTACTTTCGAAATCAACCTAACAAAAAAGTCATTGCCGCTGCCTGCATATATTTTAACGGGTGCACTGAGTGGCATTCACTCAGAAAAGTTGGGAACGATAGATGGAAAGTAGTTCTATATTTCAACGTATAATAAAAAGTGTTCGGTAACCATTTGAAATAAATTTAATTATTTCTTTCACTTTCCGTTATTTCTTTAACGAAATAAGTGTATAAATGAGCAGATTTGTAAAATATTTATATCTCTAATAATTTTGCAATTTCACTTGACCGACCATGAATAAATTGATGATGCCCATGGGAATGGTAATTTTACATAAGGCAAAAGAGCACACAACGTGCATACAAGTAGATCTTAAGCAGGGTTTTCAAAGCGCTAATTTTACAGTGAACAGCCTATATAAAAACGTGTCGGTTTCTAAGACAGAAGAACGCAATTTAGGAATCCTCCAATAACTCGACTGTCCTCGTAACCATGCTTGCATGTATTCCACTACGTCCAGGTGTGTGTGTGTGTATGTGTGTGTATATATATTCTTCAGAAGAACAAGATGAGGCACTTTCAGAGCCAAATGGTTACTTAAGAATGTCAATACCTGCACACTTTTAGCTATTTTTCGCGTTTGCGGCAAGAAGCGATATTGGAACACTATTAAAATCCTTAATCGCATCTATGCACAAGACACTGAACTGACATAGATATACATTCGTTCAACTTTACGAATAAGGATGAGACGGAAACATTTTATAATCTGATAAAGATAGAAGAATTAATTACTTTTCTATGTCATTTCAAAAATTCTTCCTCCAGAATTTTTATACATAAAAAACGTTTTGAAGATATCCGAGTTAACAATCTTCACTATTACAAAAATCGATGCTCACTAAAAATCGCATTCGCATCTATACATACCCGTAAGCGTGCTTTAAATGTTAACTGTAGTAGCGAACTGTTTAAGAGAACCCCAAGAAAAACTAATAATTTATAGAGGTAACCACGTCTTTTTCATACCGTACGTAAGTGGTTCCGTGAACATCCCGAATGATGCACCATTACTTTATCGAACGTGCCAGTACACACGTCTTTTTAGAGCGCATTTTTCCATTCTACACTCTGTTAGTGCAATCTGTAAGCATTGTGGACCAAAGACCCCAGTTTCCAGCTTATCACACAGAAATGTAAAACAAGATAATCGATTCCGCCGGCAATTTTGGGGCACGTTACACCGCATCGAGACAACTTCCGCTCATCGAATGAGATTATATTGTTACTTTCGGAATCCGAGACTCCGAACTGTTAGAGGGAATAAAATTACGGTCAAGTCTCAGCAACCTTATACTGAAAATGTGCGCTCCGACCAACGATGGTTGGCGATCAATTTCGTGTACATAAGAGACGTACGCATAGAACGTTTACAGAAATGTGTGCTTCATGATGCATGTATACGTCTTACGTTCAATCAATCTCTACTAGAAATTAGCTTTATTTTGGTGAAGTAGTGATTTATTAGCAAATAAAATTACTTACACATTTTTTAAGGAGTACAAGAAAATTCGAAAATTGGGTTTCGCTGTGTTGGAGACGCGGCAGTTTGTTTTGCGTGAATACGTCTACGTTGACGCGCTCGGGCGTCTTGATGTATATTTTACGTTCCCGGCACCGCTTCGCTAGTACATATGGAGTTTAATGGCAATGACTGGATTGATTTCGGGCTACTTTTTCCAACAGTATACGATTTCTGTATCTCGACTTGGCTTTTTGACGAGTATAGGCCGACATTGTGTTAAGTTTCTTTAACTTTTTACATTAAACTATTACAATTTCACCATAACCACGCCACACAAATTTTTTTTATACGCGCAATCGATTGATCTTAACGAGAGCTGTCCATTTAAACTTACACGAGCGCCGTAGCTTCTCCTAGTGAAAAGTTATACTTCTCTGAAGTTATCCGACGCAGCGAAACGAACTCAAAATTGTGACCCCCCCCCCCCAACCCTTCTCCACCGCGCACGATGCTTCACAGTCCTCACTCAACGTAACATATTGCTTGATCCTTTAGCAATCGAGTGGTGTAATTTAATTTTGAATGTAGGCGATAGATTCTGAGCTGCAATGCCAAACTGTATCCCTCAATTTTGTTATCGGATTTTCTGGATTGCCTCCCACTATAGTTGCAAATTTAAAGACGTATTCAGTCAAAAGAAAGTTTTCTTTTAGGAATTAGATATTTAAATAAACACTTAATATTACTTCCTATTCTTCTGAACTGTTTTGATTCTATTGGCTGAAGGCTTACAAGGCACCAAGCGAAATATAGCACATTTCTACACGTCTATACATCGAGGGTGTTCCTACACGACAGGTAGGCGATGTCTATAAACCGTTTCGTACGAGTACCTTCTTTCATATTTAAGCATACGCGTTCACTACGCACACGTTTTTCATCGTAAACCGACCTTGACACTGTGACATTAGCCATGCGCGGCGACGTCCGCCCACGCGAGGTGTAAATACGGCGAGTTGCTTCAACAACACCGCGAGAAAAACCAGCCAGTGGGCGTGTTTACGTCGGCATGGCAAAGAGCAACTTCTCCTTTGAAACTGTGTGCTTTTCCAACTGCCTACTTCATCAGCGTAAACTCGCTCGTCTCCAAACCACAATGTCAACCATCAACTGGCTATCAGTGTATTTAGTAACTTCACAGGCGTGGCACGTGTATGATGAGACGACACAAAAAGAAGCTGTCTACCTCCAATATTTAATATAAAATTTTCAAAACCTATAACACACACTGAATTAATCCCGATGTCCCTCAACAATAGCGATTCATTCGTACAAGAAAAACCATAAGTTACCATCTACACTTTCAATTCTTGTTAGCTGTTCTACAAGGATAAACTCTACAATTCAGTTCCTCGGATATTCGCATCACTCAATATATTCAATTTACAAGAATAATGTAATTGCGTACATAACGGGGGGGAGGGGGGACCTGTGCCTCCTTAGATGGGATTGGTTGCATACCTTTCCGACTTTCCACTTCTGAAAAATGACGTTCGAGCTGCTGTTGGCCACACTATTCGAGAAGTGACCGACGCACGACCTACAAAGCGTCGAAGCCTCTAGTTTGAGGTGAACCAAGATCTCTTCCTGCTATTAGCGGAACACAGAGCAATGGCGAGCGGCCCCTTAGCCACCGGCACCCAAATTTTACTAATAAGGGCAAGTCTACAACTATTGCATCAATAGCTGGTGTAGACAAAAAAAAAAAAAGTTTCAGGCACCCGAGAGATCGCACCGTTGGCAATCAGTGTCATACATTTCATTAAAATTGCACGGATTTCCACAGAGTTGTGCGACTGAAACGGGCGCCTCTTATGCGCCGAACTGCTGCGCTTACGTAGCAGAGAGGATGGTTACGGGCCTTTCACAGCAGCGCGTCGGGCAAACTGAGCGAGCCAGTGTATTGTTGAACACAGTACGATACCCCTCAGAACCACCACGCAAAATTAATAGTAGCGAGTAGTGATTCGATTTCTCCCCACTGAAGTTCTTTCTGCACCTGGTCATTATGGGCAGTGGTGGTCGTGGCAGTGGTCGTGGTCGTGGTCGTGGGGGGGGGGGGGGAGGGGGAGGGGGGAGGGCGGTAGTCGTATTGTTGGCGGGGTGATAGTCGTAGTGGTGGTGGGGGTGGTAGTCAAGAGTGGTAAATATTTTTAACTTGGCAAACGGATTTTAGTTAAATAACTAAAGCTATACTTCAAAATAGGTATTACAATAAACGTAAATAACACCTTCAAAAATTGTGGCACATTTATACGTAATTGTTCCAGACGCAATGAAATAGCCTATTTTACGTGGGGAAGTTTTAATTATATATATTAATTTCATTTATATGTAATTATAGTTGAAATAAATTTACCTGAACAAAGAATTATTCTAAAGCAAATTACTATTTTATTCCAACTTACACAAAAATGCTTGTATTTAAACATGCAACACAGCTTATGACTGCTGGACGACCTTCGACCGATATAGAAGATAGTGATAAATAATGTAGAACACGAAATCGCTATCAAAATAAACTCCTCTCCATGACGGTATTAGTGGGGGAGAAGAGGAGGGCCATAGAGAAAAAAAAAATATGTTTTTAATATTGTGCATAAAATAAAGAGAATAATGCTATGCGTAGCTTTCAGGTAGTAAAGTGGTGGTGCAGGAATTGCATCTGAAAATACCTTCAGTACGGTTATATAGATCTCTTAAATTAAGATCGTGGCTTGCACATTATATTTACTGCACGAATGGTATCTCTATATGTTCGTTATCACATCCTATGTTAAGCCTACTACAGACATCAGAAGTTGCTTAAATTTTACCACGTTGTCCTTACCCTAAACTGTGTTTTGTCCATCATGTGTTCGTATGAAAGCTTCCGCAACACACGCCGTTTTCGATAAGCTTCAAACAAAATAAAAGCATCGAACATAGCAGAGAATTTTTGAAAGAAAATAAACTAAAATACTTTCAGAAACCCACGATTTCACCGACGCTTTATATTATTTAATATTTACAACTAGTGCAGCGCGGTAAATCAAAGTAATACGAGTCTGCGGTAGTAATTAAGACGACCGTGTCTATCTTGTGTTTCCTTAGTAACACATGTTTACTGGCGGAGCAAATATAAATACAACTACCAATTGAATTGACGCGATTCCTCGTAGTAGGCTGAAATAAAATTAACTCCAATGACAAGACAATAAAAAACTGATGGCTTCTGCTTTACACAATATAGACAAAAAAATTTATCCGCCAGTGCTGTATTCTATCCGTCTTTTTGACTTCTTTTGTTCACGGTGTTGCATTACTCGTGACGTCATCTCATAAACTGGCTTCAATCGTCGGGCGAAGTTCCATCATAACCAAGAGGAGAGTCAATTACCGCACGGCTACATGTAAACCCATAAGCCACGGAAACTAATTAAAATCTAGTTCAGCTTCAGTGCAAACAACGTATCCGAGGTTGACTAGCAAGAACACGAAAGTACACTTCGAAGGGCATGGAGCAGATTCCCACACTTGAACCGACACATTGCGGGGATGCCACATGTTTTTAATCACGTAACGGCGTGTTAAGATAACGAACTGCACTGAAATAGTTAAAACAAACTAACCCAATAAAATATGTTATATACATGCCGATTAGTTCGCTCCTGACACAGGCCAAACTATTTTATTTTCTAAATGTTCCAGCCTTCACCATATATGTGCAGTATATTCATAGATACTTTCTTTTCCCAGCAATGCTTTGTACGCTAGAACAAATCTCATGCCCGTGGCTGTATAACCACCCTAATAAACGTCCATTACAGCACTCGTTTGCCTCGCGACCCAGTACTGAGAACCACATCTGCAGGAGCGTCGTCAGCGCGGTACTAAATGACGAGCTCTTTCCACTCTAATTCGGCAACAAAGTTGTTCCAGGAGAGATTAACCACCAGCATCCCTCCCGGGCTCCTTGACGCGTCAGGGCGGGGTCACCCTAACGGGCGACGGAGGGGGGGAAGGGGAGCAGGAGATGAGCGGCCGGCCAATAACCACGCCACAAAGAACCTCACACCTACCCCCACCCCTTCCCCTTCCCGTTTCCATCATTAATCAGCCGGGTTAATTTAAATCCCCGACAGCGACAAGAGATGCGAGAGGGGGTAGGGAGGGGCGAAGGGATCAGAGGCGGAGAGATATGAGGTCACGCCCCGGAGGGTGTTCGCAAGGGTGTCCCCCTGGGTTTAATGAGGTTCCCTTGGGATTTTTTTTTGTTCCTCGATTAACGGACAATTTCCGCGGGACAAGCGCCTGCAGGTCTCTGTTTTTCGCTTATCCCCCATACTCCGCTCTTGCAACCATGCCTCCACAACAGAACAAGGGTTCATACGGCGGCTTGGGTATAACACGCTAATATTTTAACACTTGGTTCAATTAGGTGAAGTTTCAATTTCAATTATAGGCTTTTCACGGTAGAGTGAGCACTTTTGAGGTTTTAGTTACTATTTCTTTTAGCTATTTTTTTTAATTCTTTAAACCCATGTTACATAAATATTGCCATGTAAGAAATAAACACGGTGTGTGTATATTCCATGGCACTCTGAACTGTACGTCTAAAGCTAAAATAAAATATATTTATTGACATTTATTCTAAATCAGAGAGCTTTCAAAAGTGTTCACTTTACCGTGAACAGCCTATATATGAGTTTTTTTTTTTTTTTACGAAAACAGAGAAACTATGTAGAGGTGAAGAGTACCATAGGCTGTTCGCGGTAAAGAGAGCACTTCTTAAGGTTCTCACAACAGGCATTAACCACAGATAAATATATCTTATTGCTGCCTCAGGCATTAAATTTTGAGGGTGGTGAAAAGTATACACCGTGTTTATTGGTCACATTACAATGTTTATATTAAAAAGCAGCAGGAAGATGGAAATTGAATGAAAGGAAAAATTTAGAAGGGCCTTAAAAAGTGCTCACATTACCGTGAACAGCTTATATAAGAGAAATTACTGAAGCACGCACAACATTCTGGAAACGAATGCATTTTCAACTATTCACAGATTTCGAATCTACCTGACCCGGCGTAACCTAAGAATGTTTCACACCATGAAATGTTAATTCATGTTTTAATTTTACGACTTACGGTGTTATTTCCAAAAATTCTATAGTTTCATAATAATAATAATCATAATAATAACACTGGTTTAAAGCGTCTAAAAACTGTTGTATTATTCAGCTAATTCTGGCGAATATCCCTGAAAGAGAGGCATACTTCTCAAGGTAAAAAAACTGAAAAATGAATATACAAGATGATACAGAACAACAGGTACGAACGCTGTAAGGTGATTTGATATGCAAAATGAGAAACGAAACAACATAAATGTCCCACAGTTATTACTAAGGGCGGTAGGTGCCCTCGAAAATCGATATTTCAAATGCTTTTAAACTAAAAATAATAAAACTTGAGACGAAAGACCAATTCCGTCCCTTCGGTGTTCATAGCTTTTAATGAATTTTTGGAAAAATTATGCGTGTTAACCACTGGGAAACAATATTTAATGGACAAAATGAAACCCACATACCGAAACAAAAATTGCGGAACCACACCGCTTGTATTGTTTATATTTGTATCGATTAGCGGTAAGCAATTTTAAACCAGAAAAAAAAAGATTTTTAAAAACAAAAACGCATTAATAATATTGTGTGCTGAGTCATTTATCAAGTATTAACCGTATTTTGAAAGTGAATTTGATGTGGTTATCACTTGTCTTTACTTAAATCAACACTTACCATTTTGAAACAAAATGTTTACCATTTTTATTGTTTATTTAAGTGACCTTGCTACTAATATATATATATAATGCTGGAAACATCCGTTTATGTTGCTAAATTTGGTAGGCCTACCTAAAAGATTTAGGTTGGTGTAGATGGTAACGTTTTGTGAAAAAATATTATTTTCGGTACAGCTGAGACTTTTACAATATGAAATTAATTTCGCTCATTGTTAACATTATTAAAAACATTTCGAAACTTTTGTGATTGCGATGCTCTCGAAATAAACAAAGAATTTCTGCTATGGGGATAAAGTCAATAAACAAACTTAATAAATTCATAAACAAGTTTCTTACTTGTCAACTTAATATACCATACGGAGATTCTGATCGGCGAAACACCGATACACAACAATACTAACAAGCAAAGTTTAAAACAGGTCGGGATTTTTTTTTGTTACTGATACTATGTTTTGGGACGTGCTTATTGCTATACGCGATTGTAGCTTACCGTATTGATTTAAATGAAGTTTCATTTGCGATTACTGTGTTGGGTTTTTGAAATGCTTATCACTTGTGTCGGCCCTAAAGTGCGAAAATCCGGGAGTGATCCGGCCGGGGAGTGAACCCGGTTCACATTGGCGAGCAGGCTAACCGCTCAGCCACCGCGGCCCCGAGCACTCTTCGTGTTTAACACGTTCTCTCCAGCGCATTCAAAAAAATTGTGCACGTATTCAGCGTCAGTGTTTGTAATACGACACGATAACGTCGTAAATTTGGGCCATATGCGTATTTTATTTATTTATGTATTTTCAAGACGTAGGTAATCTGATTTCACGTACGTCATTTTGCATTGGCAAATTAATTACATTAATTGGTATGTAAATTCACTGCTCGTATGATTTTGTTATATTTTGTTGTACAACACATTCCTATGCCTTTCCAGTCTTCTGTTAGCCTACTTTCCGAAGGAAAGAAAGGCTTATGAGATCACTTTCCTGTGTGTGCGCGCGTGCGCCCCCACCTTTCAATTTTTGAACGCGTGAACTGAATTTCACCAGACTCGGTACACATATAGTACTAAGTAATGACACCCGACTTTTATAGTTTTCAACCACGCAGGACACTTACTTTCAAAATGGAGGCCATTTTAAAATTTAGAGCTATGTCGTATCTCGGAAACCATTCAACCATTTTAACCAAATTTGTGTGCTTACAGCCCAAGTTGTAAGCATTAAAATCAGAGGTGAATATTGTTGGTCCACCATTTTGGAGCATTTACGTTATATCTCGAAAATTACTCAACCAATTGTCTTAAAATTTTGCAAGTAAGTAATATTATGATATACCAAGCAAACATCAATTTAAAAACATTATTAAAATCTTATTTATTTTCGAAATGGCGGCTATACGGTTTTTAAGTTCACCACATTGCATGTTGTGGTGGCAAACTTAACAACACACACATGACCAATCAAAATAATGAAACAATTCATATCAATCAATAAATCATTTCGGTATAACTACCATGCCATTTGACCAATTTCTACCGAATTTTGTACGTATAGAGTAAGCCCAAAAAACCTTTCTCCGCCATTTTGTAAGATAGCTACACACGAAATAATTTTTTTTTGTGCCGTATCTCGGGAAACAATTATCCGATTTCTTTCAAATTTGGCGAAGATATACTGTGGTAGGCTATATTAATTAATGTGTTTTAAATATTAAGTCTGTTATTTTCTGAATGGCGCGTATACAAACATTTTAGCTTATTGTACTATATCAAAGAAACTGTAACATTGTAACGTTCCAGATTTTGGTGTATATTTAGAGTTGATCATAGACATTATTTATATTATATATATAATTAAGGAGTATTTGTTTATGTCATCACTTTATTTTGATATTTTGAAACTTAATTTGGTAAGACATGTGTTAACATTATAATCTTTGGTTTGTCATTTGTTTATAGCCAATATTCAGTATTAATGTTTGGTATTTTTTATTTTTTCCTAGAAGACAAAGAAATTAAATGTGTATTAAACAGAAGACTATTTTGGTTGTCTATCGTATCGCCATTCCTGATTGGCGGAGAAATGTGTCATGATCAGGCGACAGCCAATCAGGACTAGTAAGGCTGATAGCAAATAGAACAAAATTTTCTGTAGAATTATTTCTCCCAGAGCCGAAGATTGTTGTACTTTAACATAACAAAATTTGATGAATATGTATTAATCTTAAATAAATAATTACTGCAATACGTCTTAAATGTCAATAATTAATGATGGAAGCATAATAATATTGAGGTATTTTGTTTGAAGCAAAAAAAAAAATTTTCAATTTGTTTGAAAGGAAGAACGAATGCAATAGAAGTTGAGAAGCTTTGAATTGCAACTACTGATTTGTAATGAAAGGTTACTACTGACGAACTGGTGAATTAATTGAAATGTAATAACATATTTAAATGTAACTTTGTATATTGTTGTATATTCAAATCACGAAACGTGCTATTACATAAAATTTTCGTACTCCATTTATTAGGATTGTCACATGATCAATAGAGGTTTTATGCCATATATCGAAGATCAATCAACCGATATGCATACAGAGATCCTCCATTGCCAGATTTTTTGCAAAGTAGTGTCAGGTCAGTAAATTGAACACATTGTGATACTTGCGGAATAATTAGGCTAGTTTCCTAAAATTTTGCACATCTATAGGAGGCCATGTAAAGTTATACGATTTTAAATGGGGTCAGACGATCATTTTAAAAATGGGGTCAGACAATCATTTTAAAAATGGCGGCCATATAAATATTCTTGTATGTTTGGCATATCTATTTCTCAATTACAATCAAACGATTTATGCTGTCATTATTTATTACAAACATCGTGTACAGAGCCCCTTTTTAAGCAATTTTGTAATATAGTCCCTTTAAGAAAATAACGTTTTCATACCATATCTCAGAGACCAATCGACCAATTTCCATTAAAATTTTCACACAAGTACAATTATGGTAGACCATGTAATCTTATGTGTTTTATGGTTCACACACATTTTCAAAATGATGGCCGTGTAAATATTTCAGGTTAATGAACCCTATTATTCAAAACATTACACTGATTACATCCGAAGTTGATGCTCAGTGATGCAGTTGATTGAAAGTTAGCTAAATTTACGAGTTTTTCTGAATTTGAATAGCGGGTAAGTCACTCGTGTATTTTAATTGTCTTGGTAATGTTTCACATGTTTTTGATCTCTAATGATATTGCAGTCAATGAGACGTCAATGTCTACCTAACATTTAAGTAAGCTTTCAAGAACTTCACTAAAATGTAGTTGCGCCCATTTAGAAGAAATCAGGCTTATTATAGGCTATTCCCGGTAAAATGAGCACTTTTGTAAGTCCTCTCATTTGGAATAATAGTCGATAAATATATTTTGTTGTGGTATCAGATAACATTCGAGTCTGGTGAAATATATGCACTCTGCATATTACTTACATGGCATAATTTATTTTCAAAATGTGTGGAAGGGTGTAAAATGGCTGATAGGAAAAAAAAAACTAGGACCTCAAAAGTGCTCACTTTACGTGGACAGCCTATAGTTATCAGTAACTTCTTGTTCTTGTAATGTGTTTAGAAGGCCCTAGTTTCAGAGTAGTTGTTGATCCGTTGCCATGGTAACTACATGACATGATTTTCTTGCCTGCAGCACTCGTGATTTGTCGGTTTGAGACGGCGTTATTTAATTAAGTTTTTGAATGAGAATTTTAGCATCTTGGTTTTCGACGGCAGGACGCTGACCCGCGTGGATTCAGGCCGCAAGGATTTTTATTTTAGTTTTAATATAAGAACACAAGTTCGTACTTGTAAACAGGCCGTCTCGACGGAGACGATGGCGCTAGAACAAGAAATGTGAGCAGAAGACCTGTATCGGTCGCCGCCCGCATACTTCTACAGGCTTAATTAGGCCAAACTACCGCTGGACCTGTTTTAGCACTATAGGCCCGAGAGCCTAGTTACGGAAGGTCGCGAGGGAATTTCCTGCTGCATCCAGGGAGATGCTACAGCCGACGAATGGATAGCCCAGAACTTCAAGTACATCCAGATTTCTTCATGATATTGTTAATTTATAATAAAAGTCAACGAGTTTTTTCCCAACTTGAACTGAGCCTAGCTACTTCAACTACGAACACCCTGGCATTATCGTTTTGCGTGATACTCTGAGCTAGTCTGGAGAATAGAGACAAATTAATTTTTCTTCGGGAAGTTTAAGATTTTAATTGCCAGGCATAAAGTCGATGGGATATATCAGTAACGAGAGGTTCTAGTGTTGCTGAGGCCACAAATATAATCTTGTTTGAAAATTGATTACAAATTTCATGTCGGAAATAATTTGGTTACAAGAATACTAATTAAATTTCACGCTTTGCTTTAAAAATCTCTGCTGAGTTGCAATATCCACTAGCAAGTAGATATTTTTCCTTGTGAAATTCTTATCTTTAATATTTAAGTTTTGTTGTGTTATTTACGAGTGTTGTTCTGCCACACATGTGTGTCTACACTGTATGCTGTCTCCACACCTCTACACGATATCCACATATTTATACGTCCTTGTCACAGTTACGTTATCTGGCACCGTACGCGGGGCATATAAAATATCCGCACATCACTAAACATGACTAGTGACGTTCCGCACACTTTGTAATTACGCTGCTGGGAACTTCAAGTGTGTGCAAGTGTGATATGGGAGAAGCAGACGCAGCACCGTCACGCCTAGCAGAAGGCCGGAATGGTCGGGAAGATGTGTTTATGTAACGTGTTCTGCGGAGTTTTCCATGTGCCAGGCGACAGAAAACGTCTGAAAATACGTGGTTAGTATGGTTTTGAACGTATTTGTTCGATTATATTCTGGGTATAGAATAAATATGGGAAGGGAACAACTGTTTAAGGGTTTTTGAGAGTAGGAAATTATTTCCTAAGTTTTTTTCGTTTATCTTAATTTTCTGTTTTGCCATGAAATAACATTCAGGAAAAAGTACGAAAATGGCGTAAAATTACTTTAATGAAACTCATAAAACTGACTATAGGAATTTTTAAGATATGTTTTCGAACAAAATAAGGCTACATCTCCAAATTATTGTACATGTCATCAGAATACCACGAGAACATATTCTTGGCAATTTGATATGCTGTTCGCCCGTAATCCAACTAACTTCCGAGACAAAATTTGAAGTCAACTATCTAATAGTCAAATCCTTATCAGAAGTAAACCAAGCAGCAGATTTCAAATAAATTGCCACGACACTCTTGTAACTTACTTTAGCTGAAACTAAACTTTTTATTAATATTTCCTTTCTGAAACATAAATCGATATTTTAAATTTAAAGTCTCAGATTTGCACTGAAAACATATTTTTCCAAATTTCTGGGCATTTTTTTTTATAAAGGTCTGATTAATATAAAGTCACGAAGCCATACAATATCCTCAAAATGTAGAGAAAAAATGGCACTCGAACGGGCTTAATCAGAAATACATGATATTAGTTAACGGAAAAAAAAAAAAAAAAAAAAAAAAGTTACGAAAGTATGTACTGCGTGTGTTCGTGGCACTCAACTGAAGATGCTGTCATGTGAAGTGATTGTGTCAAATGATTCATTATTACAGGTACAATATTTCTCGAAATAAAATGTATTTATTCTTTACCCCGCATAATTGATAAGAATTTGCACAAAGCGAAATAGGCCGTATATAATATGATCACAAAATTACTACAAGTGCGCTATAATAATACCACTTTCCTGAAAATATATCCCAAAAATCGGTTGAATTAATCATGCAAAAACAATTTTCTGTGTTTGTTGTATGTGTCTTGTAAAACTAAAGAATATTTGAGTGGATTACGCGGTCCTCATAAGAATTACACTTATGTTGAAACACAGATAACACTCGTTATCCAATTTATTATTAGAAATTACTGGAGAAGCTATAATGTTCATCTTATAATACTAAAAAGCAAGCTCATAATTGTTCAAAATGTACAAGTTCGTTGGTATTTTAAAATGAGTGTTTTTATTCAACCTAACATACCGTAATTTGTTTATAATAAGATTCAACTTAATTTATATACGATGAACATACTTTCTAAACCAATTCTTATGGAGCCTAGCAGAGGTAACTGGGACACTTGAAAACAATTCTAAGAAGTCACAGAAACTTCACAAATATTTTTACAACCATCTATGTGACATAATTTCTAAAACAAAACGTATTTTTATCCTGAACAATAAGTTCTACCTACACCTTTGTACACAGACGAGACTTAGGCCTAACCTGTACTTCGTTGTTCATAGGTTCTTATTGCGGCGACGACTATAATTACTACAGAGAGAGCAATGAAGTACATGCATTTCAGAGTGTCGAATGATGAATAAATACGTTTTATGCGAGGTAAAGTTAAACTGTTTTACTAGTTATGTGCAAGTGCAGTATGTTTGGGCGTACAAAAGTGGCAGTGCGTGTCAATTTCACCATTTTCTACATCCTGACACTATTCTTTTCGGAGATTTATTGATTTGTTGCAACGAAATATTATTTAAGAACGTTTTATACTGGTAAGCTGAGCAATACAGACTCGAGATTGTTTTTTCAGGAAAAAGCGTGTTCCGCCTCTACACAGGTGAAAGGTAAAGCCAAAAAGTTTTATCATCACTCAGCGTGTTCCGAAATCCGCCACTAGATATCAGCTACTTT
Organism: Dryococelus australis; assembly: GCA_029891345.1. NCBI lineage: Eukaryota > Metazoa > Arthropoda > Insecta > Phasmatodea > Phasmatidae > Dryococelus > Dryococelus australis. Next base: position 312,445,869 of record CM056994.1, on the reverse strand, counting down.
GTTTCATATCTCGCACAGTAAGATACAAATGAAGAGAGAATGTGCAGAAGCATTAAACAGACAGGGCGAGTCCATTCCTCTGAACGCGTGTGGTGGGGTTTATAATTTCAGCTCAGACATTATAACCATAGCTGCACTCCCTGTTGCATAACCCTGCCTCCTCCCCCTTATCACATGACACCTCCCTTTCGACTCTTCCAGCCCTCGAAATGCTTGAAGAGAATCTTTTTATTTGAACCACGCCCTATTTCGATGAAGGCACAACGCTTACCCTCGCTGCAAAAATGTGTCGTCGCTACCGTATAAGGAATATTATGGTGCACTGCGTACACGTGAGGGATGCGTAGTATAACCAACGTCCAATCCGAACACTGATCTTTTTGGAAACTATAATTGTCACAGCCACGTGACTTGGGCTCATGTTAACTTACTTTTAACGTAAGTAAAAGCTCGGCTACAACTGAAAATTGATTTAGCACACACACAGCACGTGCAACAGAAGAGAATACAAGTACAGAGCAAATCAGTATACTACCAAAACAATAGCACACGCACAGAAACGACGGAAGTTTACACAAAACAGTTCTGAAAATCAAAGTAAACTATGCTCGGTGAATTGCGCGTGTTTGTTGGTGACACTGGTAATTACAAAGAAAATATTGTTGATCGCTCGATGTTTACTTTGTTGCTCATGCTGTGATTTGTGGAAATATGGACTAAAACTAACTAATGCTACACAACATAAAGTTCAACTTAACCTACACCGCTCGCCTATTAAACACCAGAACACATCCACTACTTTTTCGACCATTTATAGATTCAGATGAACCCGGTGACACCCTTGTTCAGATTGGCCACGCACAGAAATTAGAGGATTTAGCATACCTTTCTGTTTTATCTTTCCTGTGCTATTTTCCTGAAAGTACGCTGTGTGTGATTATGGCGAGTCCCCGTACCAACGCGTGTAAGCTATCCTATTTTCTGTGCGAATGCCACGTTCTTTGCTAAATTAAATAATAACCCTTATAAATGCAGGAGTTTGTTAAAATGCGACAAATTGTGAATGAGTGATTTTGAAAGGTGTGCCTGCGAATTGAGAATTAATGTTGAGAACACGTGTATAGAAGGCGAAGATCATTCAACCTATTTTGTATCTAGGATGTCTACGACTCAAAGATGAAACATTTACATCTTAGTATTTAATAACGCGATTTTTCTTTTCAAAATATTTCCCCATCCACCTGAAAGATCTCTCAACTGTCGCCACAACATTGGTGCACGTTTGAAGTCTAATCTGTTTGTTACCCACACCAATGTAGCACACTAACAGTAATTCTAAATAATTTACACTTTATGAACCCTACGATCGAAATGAAATTGAATACAAGTCAAAAATCATAACTGCTGTTAAAAAAAGTTGTCTCAAGTGTTCAAATAATATTCTGAGTGAATATTATGTAAATTTAACACTATGACTGCATGTTTGGATGCGAAGATGAATGGTATGTGTTTACCTAAAAATTGTTTCGATTTTATACTTTTTGTTGCCAATTCCCTTGCTGTGAGTTCTGTACAGCATTTCGCAAGTACAAGTAGAGTAATTATTTAGTTTTGTTCTAGATAAAAATTTATACGCGTGCGATAGTTGCAAATCTACCATACCGGAATTTAACGTACTTGTTACTTTTTTTTTTTAACCTTGAATTCATTAATTAAAAACCATGCGAGCTAGCTTGCTCGTGCGTCTATTTATAATATAAAACACAAACCTGCATTTAATTTTACATTCCTGTTATTCGCGTAAGCCACTGCACCAAGTAACTGTTAAGATAAATATATCTTCTTTTAACCACACATATATGTGCATTTTACATATTTGAGTGCGTGTGAATACGTGTGAAATAATGACAGCCGTAGCCACGAAGCCACGCTACTTTTACGTGGATATTATTATATTATTATTATTATTATTATTTTCTGTGATTAATTGGAAAACATGATCTCACGTCTGACCGCCACATAAAATTTAAATTAAAGATACTGCAATTCAAATTTCCTAATCTTGATTTTAATTGTGTACAGTATACGGGCATTTTAGATTTTAAATAAAATCATCCCTTCATTTCCATACGATAAGTATTCACTTCGCATTCGCCAGAGAATTTAAATATTAAAAACGAGGTTTTGTAAAATTATTTAAGTTTTACTGAAAGTGCCAGGAACATTTTCACAAAGTTCGACTTGTAGAGAGTAAGTAGACTTTCATGAAAATATTAATACGGTTCCACTCCGAACAGTCACCTGAAGTACCCGAGGTGACACCTAGCGACGAGCGGCCGAACTACATAGCTCCGCTTCCGCTCGATAGGTCGATGCTGTTTTCTGGAGAGAGAGCACAGTTTCCAACAGTGTAATTTTTTTACTCAAAAAAAATTATTTCATGTTTGCACAGCTTCGCTGTAACTCACTTCGAATAACACAATTTGTTTGAAAACACACACTAAAAAGCGTATTTCGGAAAATGGGGTAAGGGGAAAAGATACGAAAACTATTTGAATATATATAAATATATATAAATATATATAATATATATAATAATATATACTCAGTTTCATTTCTCGATACTTCTAAATTATTTGAAATTAACTGTAAATTAACTATATTCAGTTATGCATGGCCAACATAGGAACTAGAAGATTACTCTCACGACATCATTTGTTTCATCATTACCTATGCACTGTTTTTTTTTCACCTTACAAATATAAGCAAAAACAAAGCTTTAACACAAAAACTAACAAGTTTCACACAATACATTGCATGTATCACTCGTTTCAGAAAATAAAACACGGACCTATGATGTTCAATTTCATGTATACACTACCCTCAAGAAGGCAACCGTAACATAATCCCACCGATTTAATGTTGGATAATTAATTGTAGGACTAAATTATAGCCCATACAAGAGCATAGTTGCTTATTCTCTCAATATTTAACCACCTACAGATCAAAGAGGCTTACATTCCGATGCCGAGAAGTAAAACATGTACCCCCCCCCCCCCCACCCCAAGGCTCTTAAAACCATAATTTTCACACTAAAATAAATGTTAAACTGTGTAATAATAGTCAGGCTAAAAATCTGCATTAAAAACAGTGACTTCTTTTTATGGAAAAATTGCGTTTACCGCGGTGGGGAAAATAGTTACGATACCTATCCGCTTTGTTTTTAGGACACTCAAGTTCTGTACAACTTTTTAATTGATACCCGTTTCATTTACGAGCCTATGCGGGTTGGATAAATTATCTACGCATCCGTACGTAAAGGGTTTTCGTGATAAAGCGAGCACTTTTGAAATCAACCTTAGAAAAAATGTCACTGCTCCTGCCTACATATATTTTAACGGGCGCACTGTGTGATATGCGCCCGGTAAAGTTGGTAACGATGGATGGAAAATAGTGCCATATGCTAACGTCTAATAAAAAGTGTTAGGTAACCATTTGTTATAATTTAAATTATTTCTTACGCTTTGTTTTTTTTTTTTTTTTTTTTTTTTTTTTTTAACGCTTTAATGTGTAAAAATTAGATTTATAAAATGTTTACTTTTCTAATAATTTCACAATTTTACTTGACCGACGCATGAATAAAGTGACGAGGCCCCTGGCAATGTTAAATTTACATACGGTAGAAGAATACACAACGTGCATACAAGTAGATTTTTAAGCAGGGCTTTCAAAAGTGCTCACTTTACCGTTAACAGCCTATAGCAGACACTCCCATGCGGCGACAGCTTTCTCAGGGCGTTCCCATTCTCTGAACAGTTTACGTTCTACTTCATTTCCACCACCGTCTTTCACCTCGGGTGATGTAGCCAGCTGCACACCGAGCCAGTCTCAATGTCGCCCATATGGACGCTGCTTTGGCTGGGAATCGCACGATTTCAACTTACATTAGAGATGGAATGTCTCAAAACTGGCAGCCAAGTAATGCAGAATCCCGTTCCGACATGCCTAACCAGGTATTTTAGATTTCACCAAAAATTTACATGAGAAAAACGAACATTATAGGCTGTTCACGATAAAATAAGCACTTTTGAAAGCTCTGCTTAAGATCTACTTGTATACACGTTGTATGTTCTTCCGTCTTATGTAAAATTAGCATTTCCATGGGCCTCATAACTTTATTCATAAGCCGGTCAAGTGAAAATGTGATGTCTTTAGAAAAATTAATATCTTACAAATATGTTTACGTTTTTACACTTCGATGCATTAAAAAAAAAAAAAAACAGAAAGCGTTAGAAATAATTTAAGTTATCGCCAATAGTTACCCAATACATTTTATTCGACGTTAACGTGGAACAGTTTCCATCTGTCGTTAACTTTACTGGGCGCATATCACTCACTGCTCCCGTTAAAATATATGCAGGCAGGGACAGAGACTTTTTGCTAAGGTTGATTTCGAAAGTACTCACTTTATCGTGAACAGACTATCATGGTATCGAGCCCAGAACGTCTCGATTTCCGTGTCGCTTTTTCTGCCACAAAGTACCGAGTCACTAAATAGCACAGGCAACAGAGTGGATATTGAATTATATATACTTTCTTAAAGGATCGTTTAACTGGTACAGAATCGGCATGACACGCAGAAGGACCTGGGTTAGATTCCACAATCACTCACACGCACTTTATACTTGGTTTTTAAGATTCAGGTTAAACGATTACCTTCCGTGACCGCAAGCTCCCTACTTCAAATATCTCAAAATGCAGTTCCGAGGAAAATGGTTTCGAACTCCACAGATTGCAGACATGGTGTCAAGATGTCACGTTTTCTCATTTTAAAAAGTCACCAACTACAATATAAACGGTTTTATTTTTCTAAGGCCTACCAAAACGTGACTTTTTAATTTACTTACATTTTTTATTCTCCTCTGCTAGCAAATATGTAGTTACTGATATAGCGAAAAAGCCTACTTCTTTAAATGCATGCAACTATTTCGATCAGATACTCGATTTTAGACAGTGAAAAAAAAAAGTGAGCAGAAGGAATTTTCCACAAGATTTGATACTGATTGTTCAAACCGTCTCCCGATATGTGATGATGTGATGTTAGGCGATTATTTTTTGGGGGTGGTGCCGCCCAAACTTTTATTTTAAAGGTGGTGGTGTTAATGTTATGCAACGTCAACATTACCAACAAACTGAATGGTGTGCTGAAGTACGGGACTACCTACTTAACAAACAGTCTGATTTGCTTTGCATACTACCGTTTTCATGGAGAGTGCGGTGGGAATTTTTTTATTAGTTAACGAGATGTGACGTTTAAATTATACAGACAGATTTGGGCAGCTGTAAACATCGAGGTCGTGAGAGTTTAAACTATACATTATGAAACACATCACACTAAATAACTTGTGAAATTTATGTGTATGACACACACGGGAACTGTTAGCATGAAGAGATGGGTTCATACCGCTTCAACTGATCCAACACAAAAATAACGAGGCAGCAATCTAGATAATGCCAGCATGAGTTAAGTCTTAATAGTTCATTGCATCCAACTTAACTGACCTAAACTTATCTAAAGACGATAAATGCCTTAGCGAACCCGATCTTGAAAATCGCCGGCGGTAGAAAATACAGCGAAATTTAAGAGACTTTCCAGCAGGCATTTATTTCAGTGAAATCGTTTTATTTTGTTAGATTACAAAATACAGGAATTTGTTGCGATGCGCTGTATCCCTCTGTCCACCGGAGGACGTTTTACGAAGATACCACGTACAGAATTGAAGCGCAAAATGGTAAAATAAGAAAATATGTAGGCACAAACAAGTTTGCACTGGCCACCGCCTGGCGCACATCTAAAAGCAAATTTAACCTTATTTGGCGTGACTTCACATTAGTGATTACACATCAGTTTTACACAATACTTCTGCAATCACTTACAACTCATCACTTAAACACGTCATAACATTCAGAATAAATTTCTCTTATGAGAAGTGTATTTTTATATACTTAAACTACATAAGTGCCGCCTCAGAACTTACGCTCATTCAGTAGCAGAGTATATAACAGAGATAACATGTTGCTCGGGAAGAATTCTAATTACTTCAAATGTACATATCAGGACAACAGCTTACTATACTATAAAGCAACATAAGTTGATACAGTGATATGTTATCTACAGATACAGATTTTTTTAAAAATACTAAATCATTGTATCAGTTACAAGATGTATTTTTCGATTTTACCGTTTTTTACTAGCGTAAGAGCAGTTCACAACTGTTCACTGCAACACCGAAAATATTTATTTTTCACGTGATAAAGGTTTAAACTAAAGGTCAATGATGGCCGCAGAGCGAGGAGTCACGTGACGCGGGGCATCTCACGGAATCCGCCGGGGTTCAAGCGTAGTCGAACCGATCAATCCTTTATTCCTTATCATTTCCTCGTCTGGAATTGAATTTCTCAGTTCGTTTACTCGCGCCAGCAGCGGGCCCGGCCATCCGGAGAATGTGCTGCTCGTCTTGCTAGTCCCTCCCCCCCCTTTTTTTTTTCCACGAAGTCCCTTTCCACACCGTGCACCCACTCCCCCTATCGTACATCATCCTGAGTGTAGAAGAGGTACGGAAGAGGGTGTGTCTACAGACTAATGAGCAACTACCACATACCAACATCACACACGCTCAATACCGAAAACATGGCTTCTAATAATTACTACCGAGCTAATTAAGTCGGTCATATGCATTCCTCGCTTTTAAGTATCGTGGTTTCCATACAGACTGCACTTGGGAAAATGAGACTACATGGGTTGTTTACTCGCAACGGAGTTTTCCAACTTCGTTTCGAGCGACTGTTGGCGTGGCTCGTAAGGAGAATCCTTAGTATAACGTCTACATGGAAAAGTCCACAAGAAGGCTTTGCGATTGGCCTTCTCAACACTGTGATCTGCATTTCCGAAAAGTGGAATTTCTCGCAAACTAGATACGTAACACGATATTCTTACACGCGGTGTAAGCCAATGGATTAGATTACAGATGCCACTTTGTACATTACCCGTTTCCCCTCAAGGAAACCACGCAGGGAAGACCTGAATACGAGTAACGCATATACACGTGAACACTGATCTTACAGATATTTTACTAGGGAGTCGCCTTGATACGGCGTCCCGCGTCAAAGACCATCAAAAATGGTGCGGAGCGACAGAATACCCCTTCCCAAAGCCCCAGGACGAGAGACAGAATGCGAAATGGTATGGAGAATGGGGTAAAAGGGCATCTCCACGAAAACTAAGGTTCTCAAAATATTGAAATTATCGAATGATGTCAGATTAAAGAGATGAGTTTCTTTCCTTTTGACGAGACACTAATAACATACAGCAACTTAGTGATGATGCTGGAACCTCTACAAAAACCTCATCATTCCAAATATGTTAAATTAGCAATACTTTTTCTACAGTGCAAAGTTGGCTTCTTTTTCCCAAAAACCAGCCAAGCGAAAAAAGATGTTAAGGAAGTTTCCTATGTCGTTACTGCTTAGAGAAGAAAGGATCTTCTAAGGAAGTACTTCTGTAATCAAATTTCGTGAACAGTTTGCCAGCATTCTAGAAAAAACTCTCCCTCTCTTGTCTAGAAGGATTAACAACAAGCATCAAAATCTGCAACTTTATTTTCTCACCAGTTATCTTAGAGCAATTTTGTATACAGGCTGCACTAGATATTTTGAAAACAACATCCTTTGAATACCCTTATCTAAAAAGCCACAGTTTATAAAAATATTATAATCTTGAAAATAGGCCATAGTATGGTTGTACCGTGAATTAGAAAACATTTCGTTTACCTCGCCATTGAAACTACGCAATGGAAAGAAATACGACAGTATTAACCAAAAATCCTGCAGCCTTTAAAACTATTATGGGAATAATTCGTTCCTGGTCTCGGGTGTGATTCGTAACACGACCATCCCCCCCCCCCCTCAAACGGGTTTCCGCGTTCCTTTAACAAAAAAAAAAAATCGTAGAAAAAATGAACCATATCAAATTTTCATTTACAAAAAAAAATGTCTAAAAACACTTCATATATTTCGGCACAGAGAGCAGAAAAATTCACTTTTTTCAATTCACATCACTGCTGTATACACTTCAAACACTTTTATGGTAACTAATAGAGTACTTTGTACTACACGCGTCGTTGAGAATTCAGCGGCAGTAATTGAACACAATTCACAACAGAGGGGCCAAATCACGTGACGTTTGTTTTTTAACGAAGTTGAAAAATGAACTTGCCGCAAAAGAGAGGGGGGGGGGGGGGGCGAATAACAGCGACTCAACTAGACCAAAGAGCCCGGACCCCAGCAAAATGCGAAATGCCCTTTGATGGGTTTCTTCCAGCCCTACAAACTCGGCAACCAGAACTAACAACCCCTAGGCAAGTTCTATGTCCGAGCGCACGTATACTCTTCATACCTTCGCCGTTATGGACAGATACCCCCGACATGTTCACGTTTCTTAAGGCTCGGCATCGCGCCTTTTGGCTAATTTTTCATCTTCGCGTCGTGATTTCGGACCCATAGTAATTACTGACAATGTTCGATTATAGAAAATTTTCTTTTTAAGAAAGGTTTGATATATTTGTGCGTAATTTTAACTGGGTGTCATCTACTTTTTGTAAAAAAAATCAGAAACATATTTATATTTTATCAGTAAGTTCCTGCCTTTTCGCAAGCGGGAAATAACACACGGTGAAAATTAGATACAGAAATACTAAACAAGTAGTAAATGGTAAATTTTATAAAATCACACATTTCCGATAATATCACAAACTGAAATTATGACACGAAACCAAATAATTTCTGCATTACAGGTGTAGCGGAGCATTTTAAGGCAGAAGTAAGGTGCTAAATGCAGAGTTCATTTATAGTACACACTACCAAAACTGTCAGAAAAGTAGAAGTTAAGTTGAACGCGAAAGATAAAAAGTACAAAAAAATTTGTGACACTCAAACATTTTGCCAAAATCTACTCGTGAACATTTTTATTGAGTAATAGTTTTTTTTAAATCGAAATTTAAACTATTTCCATACTAGACGTTTCAGAAAACACGTTTCCATTAAAAAAAACACTAAGTAAGACCTTTATAATAAGCATTATCACCGACTTACAACATACATAGTAATACACGCCTCAAAAAAAAAATTTCATCAGCTGCCATTGGCTGCGCATGAAGATGAAGGATGTGCGTTGTGACCACAGGGCAAAGATGAGGTAGACCGATCTCGCTGACTGTTCACAACCAATCTCCGTGTCCCAACATCGAACTGCTTTTCTGCCAATACGTCTAACGAAAATGGCATGGTTTGGATGTTAGGTTAGAAAACTGATTTGTAAACAAATGCATGAAATTTACGTATACTTCCTCTAACCAATTTGTAATGCAGTTGTAATAGGTAAAGTATTTTATTCATATAATAGTGCTTGTAATTTAAAAATTAAGATAAAAACGAACACCATCACTGGTGACCATGAAAACGAACAAACAGTCTACCTCATATTGACTATGGTTAAGACATTACATTCAAGACTGGCGTGGCATTCTGCACGGACAGTGTGCATTTCCATCCCATATTATCTTGGGCCATGAGCAATGTCTAAACTCGGAGACCCTGGTGGTGCAAACTTTTTAGGTGTGTATTACAATGATCTTGAATATTTTTTTGTCTTGCGAATTATGCTTTCTGAAACATCCAAAATGGAAAATAAACTCTACTATTAATAAAAATACACTATTAGTTAATTTTTTTAAGCATTGACTAAGTAGACTGTAGCAAAATGTTTTACAGTATTAGGAACTATGCGTTCTTCATTCACGCGATACTTAAATCGTTCTTCGACATTGTACTATGTTCACTACAAATCAATGAAACCTCCATGTTGCAGTGCTCCAATGGAAGCACGTATATATACTTCTACCGTAACTAACGGGCCACGGTGGTTCAGCGGTTGACCTGCTCGCCTCCCACCAAGGCGAACCGGGTTCAATCCCCAGCCGGTTCACTCACGGATTTTCGCACGTGGGAATCGTGCCAGACCATGCCGCTGGTCGGCGGGTTTCCTCAGGGATCTCCTGCTTCCCCCGTCCTTTCATTCCGGCGCTCCTCCATACTCACCAGGCTTCACCCTCATCGGCTCTCAAGAACTCGTTAAGAGACGCACAAATCTCTTCACTCTTCTACCCTACATAGACTATCTATACCTACTGGAGCCATGTAAACGATTCTCCAAGCGAACACTGCACCAAATAAACATAAAACCTGTGTTCTACAGGCGAACGATAACCAATTTCTCTCGTTTACAAATAAAATGTCCTTATCGTATGAAAAGACGCACAGTAAGCTACTGCACTTGATAAATTTTTCCGCATTTGTAATTTTGCGTTAATGCGGGGGCTTCGTCCGAGGCCGGGAGCACACTGCAGTCCTATCAGATGCGTGTGAACTGTTGCAAGGTAAGCTGGCGTTAGCTCTGTACTGTACCTTATTGCTTTCTAGTTTACAGATCCACCATTAAAACGTAGCTCGACAGCTGACGCCACAGGAAGCGTGTGATGAATGGGTTTTTTGTTGCTCGCTTGTGAGTGGTCGAAATGTATTCAGTTTCCCTAGGCTGCACTGTGGTTACTTGCTCCTGCTGTGTGCACCGAGAATGTACAGCAGTGACAAGCACCAACTTGCCTTGCAACACTTCACCACACGCCAATGAATTCCGGACACATCATGCAGCGTACGATTTTACCGAAATAGGTGCAACAAATATCAGAAGTGCGTGTATTGTTTATAAACCTACGTTATTTGGCTTTCATACCACTTTTTTACTTGGGCATGGAAAAAAGTAATCAAAATCGTTTTAACGCATATGAATTGGCTTTATGTTCAAATAAAAAAAATGCATTTTACTTTAGTATCTTTTTTGGGGATGATTTCAATGTGTTTGATTTTTGAAAATAAAATATTTGGTATTTTTGTACTACAAACTTCGTAACTAAAACTAACGTTTGTCTTACATTAGAGGTCCTTCCGACATATTTAAAATGGATGTAGCAATTTAAGTTCACCATTACTTTTAATAAATAAAGCGCATGTGCCAGTGTTAGTGTGTGTGTGTCAAAGAAACTGAGGTTCTTTTATAAAAACTACAAATATCCAATGGTGAGGAAGATTCAGTAATAATGCCAGAGTTCTGCCCACTACATAAAATTATACATGCATTTAAATTAACCGTTGGAATTTTCAGGCCACCCAAACCATATTTTTGACGAATAATGTAGATGACGAGAGTGTTCATTCTTTCGAGAGACCAAATAAAAGGATCAAATTAAATCGGCTGATAGCGAAAGACCATCCTTGTTTTGGTTCTCTCCAAGCATTTTCCTTGCATTGTTTTCCTTTTAAAAAAAAACAACAAGCTTGGCCTTTTGAAAAGAGGAAACATCTCGATGGACGCTCCTTCATGCGTCAGAATTTTGGAGCCAAAATGTAGCATGGGATGTTTTTCTTTTGAATTCTCATACAATTCTGCCGTCTCCAACGCATATTTCTAAAAACCTATATTTCGTACACTTGGTTTGTGGGGCTCAGAAATGTCAGTTTACTTATGTTCATAGTCGATACTATTTTCTGTAATATTTTAACTAGTTTCTTTTGGGCCTGATACGAGCGAAATCAAAATTATCTCAATTATTTTAATATCGTTTGAATTCATATTTATCAATAGAGATTCTGCACAAAGAGGTAAAATGTTGCCACTTCTAAATAGAATTTAAAAAAAATTACAACTGCAAACTAAACCAGCATAGAAATGCATAAACCATGTACATAAAATTAAAAAAAAAAAATACAATTTTGTTCATTTTTTTTTAAAGTAATAATAAAATTTTAAAATAAGACACCAGCAACCCGGTACAAATAAAACGTATAGAGCATTATTATACCTTTGAAATATATATTAAAATAAATACTAACCAGTAAATGCACTATCTCAGGGAAATAATACAACTTTCGTTCCCATAAGTTTATGTTTGGTACAGAGTATTCGCTGACACCTGTATTTGATGTCAATGCTCGTCAGACAGCCCTAGATCGTTTGGCGCATTAAAACTTGTTACTGGTTTTCCAGCCATTAGATCCAAAAACTGAAAAACTTTATAAATTGATGTCGGTTTACTCCATTTCAGGAAAATCACATTCCTTTCTATTCCTTGTCTAAGTGGAGATACTTGGAGTATTGAAAGTCGATCAGAATGAAGCGAGAAATAGAGCAGCGTCGGAACGCAACGACGGGGGAAATGAGAGATCCGCGTGAAAACCCCGCCGACTAACAGCATCATCCATCACGATTGCCACGTGCGAAATTTCGGGAGCGACCTCACGCCAAGAATCGAACCACGAGTCGCTTTGGTGGGAGGCGATAACTGAAGCCACAACATACACCGACACTTTGTCCAATTTGGAGTTGTCAGTAGTAGGAGCGTGCCTGTAGTACTCCACTTTTGATTAATCGGATTATCGATTTGATATCAAATTAATTGAAAGGGTTAATCAAAATGGGCTAATCCTTAATTTGATTTTAATCCGATCAAAAATTCTTAATTCGATCTTAATCCGATTACAAATTTCTGAATCCGATATAAATGGAAAGGGTTAAATTTATTTAATGGGTTAAATTTATAGAAAGGATTGCATGTGCATTGAAAGGGTTAACTGTATTGAAAGGGTTAAATTTTTGTTGTACTTATTTCTTTTTGGGTGAGGAGCAGGAGCTCTGACACGTACTCACCCTTGGAGCTCTCGCAGTCGATTGACCAGAGTTGTGGGTTGCAATGTCATACAGGTGTAGAGTTGAGTGCAAGAGTGGGCTAAGGCTACTATTACTAATTTTTCTAATTTTGAGGTGTTTGGAGTGTAAATGTTACGTTTTTTTTGGTGGGATATTGCTTCTAGATAAGCAACTTTGAAAGATGCGATTTTCGCGTTAAACAATGTTTTCAGAATGCAATTAAAAGTTAGAGAATTTCAGAGTGTTCTACATAAGAATAAATTACACGCATCGAATTGGAAATTTCAAACGACTACATTAATAATTTATGGATTTACATGAGTCTTAAACGTAATGCGAGTCTCGAGCTTAGAAATATAATTTACATGAGTGAGAATTTTAACTATGTGAATAACATGTGATGTAGACTAGTGCAAACTCACTTAACTAAATCCAGCTAATCAGTATGAATAAATAAAGATTTCCAAACTCGCATTTAAATTTTAAAAAGACACAATAGCGTAACAGAAATACACATACACTACTTAATGCCTCTTGCACATACCTCGAGCATTTTTTTAAAACACATCTGTTTGATGTGGAGTCCAGCATAGTAAATACCTTGTCTTATAAGCTGTGTGCGCGTGGAGAGCCTGATTATATACATGTAGCGAAACTGATAGAAAAATGAGTTGAAATTTATGAGGAAAAACTCTGCATTCGTCCTACAACAGACGAGATAATAAATATTAACTAAAGTTTCACTCTTTTCAGAATAATTCACTTTTAACACAAATTATTTCCATCGAAGCATAGGGACACTGATGACATTAAGTACTGAAGTCCACAAAGCGTAACTATGCAACACTTTACAGACACGTACTACAAATTACTGTTAATTCTGTGAAATCCGCCTCACTTGGTAACAAAAAACACGAGTTGTTAACGTAACCGGTATTTCCATCTACCGAACACAGAAATCAATAACTTATCGCTATATTGACTAAACACACGAAAATTTACATTTTCCCGATAAAATAGGACGTAAATCGCAGCTCACTAAAGATGGTCCATAGCTGTGGTAACCCCTGAACGTGGACTCGACGGCCGCCAAGTGCCTAGAGGTGCGGCGATTCTGAAGGAGCTGACAAGTAGCATGTCAGTCACCTCCAAACATACATGAGCGACTGATGATGGCGAAAAGTGGGACAGCCGAGGTCACTTCGCTCCCTGCACCCTCTCCCCGACCCTCGCAGGAGTGAGACCACGAGCTGCCTGCGATCGTCAAATGTTTTCGGCACTAAGGCAATATGGCGACAAATGATTAGTTGGTTTCCGAACGGAGGAGATCTGCCTGACACCCCAACCACCCACCACTACCCTGCACCTCTCACCACGAGTTCAGGATGCCAGCCACCCCCTACAACCCCTCCTCGGCGAAGTCCTGAGGGTCAGTCAAATGTCTGTGCTCGATACTCAATTCACACAACTGATTCAAGATGGCGACAACTGTCTAGTTGCATACACATCGCGAGCAGATACCCCCTCCCACCCTACCCTGCAACCCCCACTCAGAGGAACTTACTCCAATGTCAAGAACCCAGACCATTCGTCCCCTCCAAGCCATGTCCAGGGGAACATGACCCCTGCCACCTATACTCCCGAATCTGTGTGTGCGAAAAGAGACTTCTCCAAGAACAAGGCTACGGACCCCTCCCCCACTGCACTATTCAGAAAATGTTTTTTTCTAATGTTGGGTCCCCTGCTGCAGTTTGCCAGGCATTCACCCCCAGAGCACTGCCTCGGTTATGAACGAAGCTTGCTTCAAGGACAAAGCGATGGTTTCCCTAGGGAGGTATAGTGAATATTGAACTGACCTGGGCTATTTCGCCTCTCCTCTACCAATTGTTATTTTCGCTCGGACACTGAAGCGTCGTCCTATATTTCGAAAGGCAAGAGCCTGGCACATTTCCAGCTAAATAAAATTTCATAAATACCACCAATAAAACTATTTTTCTTCATCACTAAGAATACTATCCAAATGTTTTTAACACACAATAAATTGAATTTAAAATATAAACAGTTTGAAGTAAAAATTTAAATTTAATCCTGTAAACTTACAAGACATTTTAAACTTTATACCATTTCCATCAAACTTTATACTGTTTTCCGATAACTTTTAACTAATCACTAATTAATTTTCAGAGCAACACCACAATAAGACATAATTTTAACTCGCAAAGATTTTAAACACTGAAAGAATACCGGTTTTCAAACACACAGTTTCAACTATTATGTTGTAAAAATTACTCAAATTAAACTTTATTTTCAACCATTGAAAAAATGTGTTAAACATATTGGAGAAGTTGGTTTTAGTTACAATCCGACATATATTTATTTGTCTAGCAGACAAAAATACGTATTTCACGCGTGGACTTCTCTGACACTAAATATTTGACTATACTATAGTATAGAAAAATATAATCTCATTAATGTTTATTATTCTATGTTGAGTAAAAATCAGTTCCAAATTTATTTGGTAAAGGAATTCAACTAAGTGTTTTTTTTTTACAAAAGATATGGGTACAAGTCATTCTAAAACTTCATGTACAGTACCAGGTAGCATATAGCCGAGGATTGAGCGTGTGCAAGAGCAACGAGATTTAGATCTCGAGAACTGATGAGGGAGAAACAAGGCAAGAAGTGCGCAGGTCAGACCGGGTCGTGCGCAGGCGGGAGATAAGCATGCAGGCAGTCGGACAAGAAAATGCTTCGGAAATATGCTGCAGCCAACATCTCGTGCCACTATCGATACCTGCCTGCTTACATCTGCTCGACAACTTTCCTTTCATAGAGTATGATGCTCGCCGCTGCTGCCTATACAATAGGACTAGGAGGCAGAACTTCCCCCGTCCCTCTGCCAACTCAGCACCGCCAAACTTCACTCCACGATGGGCGTTGCCCTGGCTGCAGCTACTGGACACTAAACACTGCGCTTTGGGACTTGCCTCGCCTCTTTTTCCCAGCACAAAGCTTTTGCGTTTTGTAAAAAGCGAGCGGACTGTCTATGTTATAGCATTTCAGTTTGAACACTTTAAACATTACTTTCGTAAGAAAAAAAACTTTAAATTAAAAATAATGTGAATTACTCGACACTGACTTTTTGCATTTCATGTTCGTGAAATCCTCCTTTTATCGGTTATCCATAATTGGTTTCTATGCAATACATTCTGGGATATGTTGTCCAATTTAAATAATTTTAAATATTTCAAAAGACCAATTCACCATAAATATCTTCATAGATCCCTTTCTGCTTTGAGATACGTATAAATTCGCCCACTTTGAACTTTGGTTATCTTTCGTCGATGACTGTTAACATTATTATAAATAGTTTTCATTGAACTATTATCCAGAACATTTTTGGGAGCCATCTTAATAGTTCTATGATACCTGGAATTATAAAATTTTAATGTTTCAGGCAAAACGTCAACCCATTTGTAAGTCCCCCCCCCCCCCCCTCGATGTTAAATCTTTATATATTAATTGCTTAATCAATCTGTTGTAATGTTCCACAACAATAGCTTCAAGCTCCGAATACACTGTGTAGTGATTAATACCATATTCAGTCACTAGTTTCCGGAACGGCGCAGAAAAAATTCGGTGCCTATCGATTTGGAGCGAATTTGGTTCTCTCTCTCTTTCAAAATGATCTCCACTGCATCGGTAACCTGTTTCCCAATTTTGTTTTTCAAAGGTATAGCCCAGCCATATTTCGAATAATCGTTATATGGTTAATATACTTATACCCCTTATTGTATTTTTAAAGCAATGTCATTTCACACAAATCGGCTTGAAAAAGATAATTTAAACCATGAGTTATAACTCTTCTTCTACGATATCTTATTCTTGCAGGAGCGTGAAGATTTCGAGCAATCTTACTAAACTTCATTTGTCATATAACAGTCTTTCATTAACTCTTCAATAATAGAAACAACTTCGTTTGTATGTACATTATTCCCAGACTCTCTCGAAGTGATGAGAAGTTTTAATTTATTTACCAATTCATTAGGATTATCCCAATATACAGGTGAAAAGAGGTTGTCAATTTCATCTTTATATATTCCACTTCCTACTATATCTCTTATTGAATGCATTTTCGGATGGTTCTAATCTCCTCAATGAATAACAACATTCGTTCGACGAATCAGTTCTTTATATTTCTGCAAATCGGTGTCGGAATATCCATTTGGAAAGTTTTTAAACAATAATTCAAATAATCCTTCACTGAAATCAGTAACGTAATAACATATTTTAATTTTATTCAGTCAAAAATTTAATTTACGAATATCCCTGGAACCAATTGTTTAAGGTCGATAAACACCAAATGTCGTATCGTGTGTAGATGTAGATAGTTTTAAAGCAAAATAACGTGGTGTTAATTGCGAAAGTGTGTGCTTTTTTCTTTAATGCTTCATTTTCATTTTAATTTCCAAAGCTGCTTCTTTAGGTTTATTCAACACAGAATGCAATGTATCCATTCTACTCGTAAGATGTTTAAATATTTCTTCGTTTAAGACATCCAGTTCCATACGAGCTTGTTTAACTTGTAAATATTTCTCTTTCACAGCAGATATAACGTTATGTAATTCTGAAGCAGAGGCAGACATATTTTGATTGTAATACATTAAATTCAATATATATATATATATGAATTAAGTCATTGCTTTTCTGACTGATGTAGTAGGTCGATTACTTTGGGCTTTTTTTTCAATCTTATCGACTTTACCAAAATTATAATTTTTAAGTAAAGTTTTGGCTTTCAAATCATTAATAATATTAATTTATCTGTGTTTCCAAATCATTATTTTGTTTTCTCAAATATGTTTGCATAACTAAACCAAATCTTTTATTAATCAATTCGTCTCTCATATATTGCATTATTTGTTCCATTCGTGTTTCAAGTTGTTTTGTAATAGTAGTGCTTACCACTTCATTAATTACAACTCTTAAATTTTCATGAATTTCTGTAACTTCTGTTGTAAAAACTATGTATGTCATATAGTTAAAATCCTTACTAAATCCATTTAAATATTCTTCTATTCTAAATTAATTGCTCTGCACATCAGTCCTAATATTGCTTACAATGTTTGCAACTACACTCATGATTTTATAAACATTATCATTCAAATCAACAAAATTTATTAATTTCTCTGTAATATAATTTTATTGCGATTTAAATACGCTTAGCACAATACTGTTTTAAGTCTTACACGTAACATTTATTTACCACATTGCTATCTTTCACAGTAATACCCATATTACATAATATATGTATTGATATTGTAATGATTGTGTTTTATACCGCTATGTCCAAACTTTAAAATACTCATTGTTTTTTGTGTGGAAGCAAAAAACTGTCAAAACCAGACCTATATCTGCCTTTATATAGAGGAAGTGATGGTATAATCACCAAAGAACTGTTTTCTTCTTTCCAACAGTAAAAACACATATCTTTAAACTTTGTAAAAGTCATATCGCCTAAAACATGATCATTGTAAATATGTTGCAAATTCATATTATTAATTATAAACCCAATTACTATATTTGCTTTATTGTGTAAATTATGTTCTGGTATATGTGTGTAACTCTGCGATAGATAAAAAAAAATCAAAGTTAGAAGAGCCCTAAAGAAAAGTTTGAATTTAATAACTATTTCTTGAACAAATACGTTTATAAAATCATAAACGATTTACACAAAGGCAAAAGGTTATAAATGCTGTTGTAGATTCCGTAACATTGAAATTTCCTTTCGATAAGTTATATAATTCGAATAAACAAACGTTATTCGCAAATGTAATTTTAAAAAAAATAAACATAATAATTCGATAGTTTGTTTCCGAACATCTATAATTTTGAGAAGCCTTTATGTTGGCATTTGCCCATTAACATAAGTAGTTAAGTAAATAAATAAAAGTGCTTCGAACCAAACTTATTGCGATAATGTTACTGTTGGAATGTATAAATTACAAATTTAATACAGGAATATGTTTTAGACAAAATTAGTAATAGGTTTACTCATTCAATACATCATATATAAGTTTCCTTATGCAAAGTCTGTCATATTATTGTGGAAATTTAATTTATTCGACATCTGTATATGCCTGCATACAATTCATCAAGTTTTTCATTAATAAAAAGCTTTTAATCTGAACGTTGTTATTTTTTAAAATATTTCAGGTAAAACATTTATTCACGACACCTAAAATCTTTTAGAGAAATATTTTTTTCTCAAGATACAATCGGCACATTTAAGATGTGAGGCTTTATATTATCGCATTAAACTGAAGCTTAAGGACATATTAAGCAACACTTCCTCCGTTATTTATATAACATATAATTTTAATATATGTAGTTTCTTTCGGTTAAATAATTAAGATGAAAACCGCTTCATTCAAATAAATAGTTATTGCTAACAATTAATAACTTGAAAGAATCGAAAAATAAATATGAAATTATAATTCTTTCGAAGTAAAAATTATACATTCAAAATGCGTTAAGTTGGATGGTTTTTTTTTTTAGAATTCATATATCAACAGACATGTTTGTAAGTAATACAAATTTAAAGGGACTTGATAATACAATTAGATATCTTTGCATTCATGACAGTAAACAACGTAACGTTGGTAAGTGAAGCATCTGTAGAATTATGGCTATCTTTAAAAGATACTAAGAAATCTTAACGCTGCCGCTTGTATTAGAATTAAGTGGAGGAATTAATAAGAATGAAATGCATAACTATGTTTGCCCATCAACACTAAGAGATATAAATTAAGTAATGACATTTAAAAGGTGACTACATGTGTAAATACCATCGAGTGAGATATTTAGAGACTGCAAAATAAATAGGTTCGTAATCAAACCCCGACAGTGTTAAACATCAGTATATGGGTAGATTGATGACCATCCATTTTCAGGCCCAAATTTCATGTTTTTTTTTACCCCAAATATCAAATATTTCAACCAAATTTCAAACTTTTTTCATCAATGTTCAAACTTTTTGCCCCCCCGAAGTTCATGCTTTTTACCGAGAATTTCGCGTTTGAATTTCAGCCCCCAAAAAAATCCGACACGAATCGAGCACGTAGCTTTAGAACCAAAATCGTATAAGTAAGAAAAGTACTGCACTATACTTTCTGCTACTCAGTTTCAGCTACTTTTCCATTTTTCAAGTTTTTGCCTAATTTTACCTATTTTTACCAAAATCGCTTCTGCTACTTTTTTTATTTTATAATTTTAAATTTTTTTCTTCAATAAATAGTAGCTGAAAACATGCCTGCAAAGAAATACTGTAATACAGAATTGTTAGCAAATAAAATTAAACCAACCAATGAAATATTTGGATTATGGTTCTTAACAGAAAACTTAAATAATAATAATCATGTTACAAATATTGGAGATATTATCTACACAGACGAAGAATAAACATTAAAAGAATTCAAACCAATAACAGATCCTTTTTGCGATAACAATTTGGTTTTTAAAATAACAGATTTTACAGATTGTGAAGCAAAAATTAAAAATAAACAATTTCTTGTAAAAAAAGTGCTTGTGGAAGTTTTAAGTTTTTTGAGATCTAGATTTTCTAAATTTAATTTGGTAAGACATGGCGCTAAAGAAAAAATCCATACTTATTAGATTTCGATGTACAAACAATTAAAGGTGTGATGCAAATTATAAAAGATGCCATTCCTTATAAAATAGAGTTAGCAGATGTAAAGTTAGAAACATTATTAACAGAGTTGCCAGAAATTTTAAGAGAACTTAGAAAAGAACATCATTATTTATTGGATTTGGATATAACACAAGATTTTGCAGGTATTTATAAGAAAGAAGATGTGTACTTAATAAATAATTTTAATTTTTGCATGCAAGGATAATATAAAAAAAAGAGTATAATGTAATAGTTAATAATAATTATGTTGGAAAATGTTGTTTAACATGGATAAATTCTAATTCTAGAGTTAAGATCTACAGTAAATTTATTTGCCAATTAACAAGTCCTGGAGTAAACAAGCAAATTGGGAACCATATTATAGATTCTCTAAATGTCCAGAGAGCAGATTACAAGAAACATTTACTTCTACATTAGCTAAAGAAAATGTAATTACAAGATTAGAAGCAACAATCTACAACCATACTAACACACACTTCCAAAAATTACAAGAATTCGACCCATTAAAAGATCGTTTAGAGTTAATAAAAAACGGCAGAGTTTATTTCCAAAACGCACCATTTTATTCTGTATCGTTTGCTAATGTGTGGAAATTATCAAATTTTTTTATAAAATAGTTGTGTTTTTAATAATCTTCTGCAATATGTCCATGGGGAAATAAAAAATAAAACTGGAATACAAATTAAGTTACCAGAAAGAACAGAGAAGAAAGGAGAAAGAGACGAATTAGTTAAGTATGTTCTATCTGCATTTAGTTTTAATTTATTGCCAGTTAAGTAATAAGAAATTTCACATCTTCAATATTTGTAACAAGATTATTATTATTATTTTAGTTTTCTGTTAAGAACCATAATCCAAATCTTTCATTGGTTGGTTTAATTTTATTTCCTAACAATTCTGTAATAGAGTATTTCTTTGCAGGCATGTTTTCAGCTACTATTTAGTAAAGAAAAAAATTTAAAATTATATAATAAAAAAGTAGCAGACGCGATTTTGCGATTTTGGTAAAAATTGGTAAAATTTGGCAAAATCTTGAAAAATGAAAAAGTAGCTGAAACTGGGTAGCAGAAAGTATAGTGCAGTGTTTTTCTTACCTATATGAAATTCAAACGTGAAATTCGAGGTAAAAACATGAGATTTGAAGTAAAAAAACATGAAATTCGGGGGGGGGGGGGGGGGGGGGTAAAAAACGAACTTTGGGGGGCTAAAAAGTCTGAATATTGATGAAAGCAAGCTTGAAATTCTGGGTAAAAAGCTTGATATTTGGGGCAAAAAAAAAAAAAAACAAGAAATTTGGGCCTGAAAATGGATGGTCCTCAATCTAGCCTGTATAGTACTTCAAATGCCCATAGAACTTATCGCTGACAGCCAAGCCTAGTATAGTTGAGCTGTATATATCTTAACCCCGAGCAGTATTACATGCACACGTTAAAGTACTATACTGGACGGCAGAGCCTAGCTCCAATATCATAACAGACACAAGACACACATGTTCACAGACCCTGAAGACAATCCGAGAATACAGATTGAAAACTGTCCCTACAGCAAGTGTCCCATTCTTTATGACGCGATGTGTTCATTATAAGAAGCAGAAAACTTTCCTAAAGCATCAGGGGTTACACGGAGACTTGCGTCGTGAGGAAATTGTTTTCCGATGAACCACAAGTCAGTGGCGTGTAGTGAAGTGTTGCAAGGTAAGCTGGTGCTTGCTCACTTCTGTATATTCTCGGTGCACGCGACAGGAGCAAGTAACCACCGTGAAGCCTAGTGTTGTCGTGTGGGCAAGCCTTTGCCAAGGCGCTTGCGCGAACCCACCAGCAGACTACAGAGAGCGAGGTCGCGTTGGCGACAGTTTATACACACAAGTCATTTATAAGGACTACAGAGCTGCGAGTCCGAGTCTTGTCTTACCTCACCAAGCAGACGAAGGAACAAGATGGACCGAGCCACGGTGATCGAACTAGCACTCGGCCTTCGGCAACTCTACACGTAAAGCCGCTCCAGCAGGGTCGTCGAATGGCCACACATTAACTAGATACGTGGCCGTAATGTAATGAATAATAATAATGCAGATATAATATATTAACATAACACGCTCCCCCAGCGCAATATAAAGTAATTGAGTTAGTGTAAAGTGTACACTGTAAAAAAAATTCGGTAATTTTACACGAATGTACGTGGCAGCACTATCTCCACACATGTTCGTGTATTTTTACATGTACATGTGTACGTGTGCTTTTACTGTGTCCCATGTATATTTACAAATACAACGCCAGTGTAATTTTACTATACTTGTTATTCTTTTTACTAATCATTATGTTAAATCACATGTACTCTGTACATGTTATTTTACTATACTTGCTACTAATTTTATACCACACATTGTAAATTAACACAATCATTGTTATGGCAATTTTACTACACCAGTCTGTTACTATTTAGTGTTCATCATATCCAATTACATGTACGCTGTATGTGTAATGTTACCATACCGGTCTGTTAATTTTTACTTATTATGTTAACTCCCACGCACTCCTTGCATGGAATTTGACTACGTCAATTATATATTTCCTGCCACATACTGTAAATCTACACACACATCTTAATGGTAATTTTACCACTGTGTATGTGTATTTTCTCACTAACAAAAAGTAACATCGCAGATTCAATGAAACTTACCCGTTTTGCAACTTGGTAGTTTAACTGAGTGATAAAAAGTGACATCCAAAGTGTGGATAACAATTGACTTCAGATATAGAATAGGTAATTATATACAAAAGCCAGCATATTCCATCAGTGGGAGTTAAGATTTCCTTTAGAATACACAAAAGGAGTTCGAAGTAGTAGTTCTCCCTACCACTGGATCGCATGTTTTACGCAAATACTTGTTATATTTAAATTCATAGGTACATTAGTGTAAAATTGCAAATACTGTATTCGTTCTAGGAAATTACACATGAACATATAAAATTACCGTAAATTTGTATGGGAAATATACGCTCGCATACTTTCGACTTTGTAATGTTGTCAATATACGAATATATTTGTGTTTTTTTTTTAACTTTAAAACTGTACTACATATTGAGTGAAATAGGAAAATATGTACTTTTACACTGATGTACGAGTTGATACAACATTATCATGGTTGAAAAAACACACAAGCTTAGGGTTTTAGTGCCTTGCATTAGTGTACTTTTACACAAACTTTTGCATGTGTAATTTTACACCCTTTTAAATGTCCATATACCAGTACATTTGTGTACTGGTATACCTTTTAAATGAAATAGAACATGTACTTTTACAACGCTGTAAAGGTTCCAATACAATATTGGCTTGGTTGTAAAAATACAAAGATTTTGGTTTAATACTTCATGTTCCTGGATCTTTACACGTACATTCCAATTTGTAAATTTACACCCCTCTTATTATTAATATACCAATACATTTGTGTTTTTTTATAATATCATTGTACTATGTTATGAATAAAAATTCACATTGCTTTAATCTTACACGTACTGTACTTGTTTTTCCAAATTTCACACAGAAAATGTAAAATTACCAAAAGGTTGTACATGTATTTTTACACTTTTTGTTACAGTGTAGTGTGATATATAATGCAACCGATTGTTTATGGTTTTAATTAAATGACTGAATGACTTTAAATATAGTGTTCACATGTGAGTTACACCTAACCTCCATATACTCTGTACGGTAAGTCCTTAATGCTTATCGTAACACTAGGGAATTTGAATGCATTCAGACCACTCACAGGCGAGCAACTAGGGACCCATTACATGCGTCCCGAGCGCCAGCTGTCGAGCAACGTTTTAGTGGTGGAAGTGTAAACTAGAAATCAACAGGGTACAGCACAGAGCTAACGCTAGCTTATCTTGCGAAAGTTTACCACAAGCCACTGCCACAAGTTCGATCACAAGTTTCTCCGTAGGACGGACATATATCAATACCACAACTTATCAAATGATTCAACAATCAGAAGTCTGGGTATCCTATGGAATCCCCACCAAGATATTGTCACGGTTTTTGTTCAGAATATTGATTAAGAGGTATGCGTTTGTAAACGATCTATTTGATCAAATAAGGCACAAATATTTGATAGTTTAGGATTGATACTACGAGTGAATGCGTTTCTTCAACAGCTGTGGGCACTTACACTCGATTGGAATACATTATTTCCAGCAGGATACATTCAGCACGGAGACGATGAACCTGAGAATGTTACAAGACACTCGTAGAGTTGTTGAACAACAATATACCACCTCTTCAATGGAACCTCGCTCGCAAAGTAAACCTGTTTCCCTGCAGTTCGAGTAGCAACCATTCGCAAATCAACAGGGACAACACGAAGATCAACAACCAAGGTG
Organism: Dryococelus australis; assembly: GCA_029891345.1. Taxonomy (NCBI): domain Eukaryota; kingdom Metazoa; phylum Arthropoda; class Insecta; order Phasmatodea; family Phasmatidae; genus Dryococelus; species Dryococelus australis. The sequence continues at coordinate 312,420,956 of CM056994.1, read as the reverse complement.
TGCCCTTTGCCAAAGGAAGGCACCACTGATTATTAATTTTGAAGGTATCTTATTGTCTCAACATCAGTCACTTTATCTGTTTAACGATTTTTTCGCAAATCTTTAATTACGTTTCGTTATTTTTTTATTTAAAATAAGTCACATGTAAGTAATTCATGTTATATTGGAGGCTTATTCTGTGGACCTTGTTAAAATATTCACTACCAGGGATCATATTTGCTGAGACTGCCAACAGTATCTCTTATCTTTGTTTTTTGGAACACACAATAAACAACAAATATGCATCTAAGATATTAATACATTTTATAAAGCAAATAATTTATACGAATTAAATTCACTCTCATCATCCCCGTAATCATAATACCAAAAGCGAACAGGCATGTTCTAATACTCATTTCCACTCTAAGGATTACTACTTTTTCTTTTGGCGCGAAAATGGCTAAAACGGGTGTTTTAAGAATCAATTTTAGCTGATAAATTTTCTGTGCAGAAGTTTTAAAGTTGTCACCATTTTTATCTTGATTAGAGTGCCATAAAAATACCGTGAGTGAAGAGATTTGGGCGGCTCTTAACAACATGGTATTGAGAGCCGATGAGTGTGAAGCGAGATGAATGTGGAACAGCGCCGGGATTAAAGGACGGAGTAAACGAGAGATCACCGAGAAAACCCGCCGACCAGCGGAACATAAAAGGTAGGGGCGATGAGGCAACTGGTAAGTGAGCAAGAGTCAGCCTTACAGCCCCCACGTCCCGAGACGTCTAATGCGCAGAGTAACTGCAGGCAGGCGGAACATGTTAGCGGGCGTCGGGAGACTAAGTGCTGAGCTGCGCGTGCCCTCACCCGGCCATATATTTCCCGCAGGAACAGAAGATGACGCTAAAGGAGACGAGGAGGGCTTAGGACGCCGGGGGTAACGAACTGCGAACCGATATCCGCTCCAGGCGCCGTCGACACATCCACCCCCGCGCCGTCTCTACGTCGGCAAATGTCTTCACGTATTCATCCCCGCGTAATTAAATCATTTGATCAGTTACAGCTACATTCCAGATTGAAATGTTATTTGGATACGTAGGATGGCAAGAGCTTATAGTACGTCCGTAGTTGTCTCATGCGTGGCGAATAAACGAGAAAACCCATTACGAACGGACGGCACGGCCCTTAGCTATCCTATTTGTATAGGCTGTTCACGGTAAACTGGGCACTATTGAAAGCCCTGCTTAAGATATTATTGTATGCACAGTGTGTATTCTTCCGCGATAAGTAAAATAATTTTTGTCACGAGCCTGATCACTTTATTCATGCTTCGGTCAAACGAAACGGATAAATTATTATAAAAGTGAATATGTTATAAATCTGATTATTTCTCACACTTAAGTGCGTTAGAAAGAAAGGAAACAAAAGTGACTATTTCAGCATTCACGAAGGTTTCCCACACACTTCTAATTCAGCGTTAAAACATGGAACTACTTTCCCGCCGTTGTTGCCAACTTTACCGGACGCACGCCAATCAGCTTACCAGTTAAAATACATGCGTGTAGGAACAGTGACATTTTCCTAAAGCTGATTTCGAAAGTGTTCAATTAACCCTGAACAGGCTAAACACAAATTCTGGGTGCATAAACTATTCCGTATGTGTCTGAAGTTTTACGAACATATTAAACTACTTGCGTGGTCAAATATAAGTTCGCATGTGTTCATTATGACACATAAAAGCTACTTATTACACATAAACCAAATCTAGTTGCAAGAAAGCTCAACTTCACATCCATTTGGTCACAGACGTATTGGAAATTCAAGGTGAGCGGGTTTAATTGCCCCCGGAATCATTCCGACCGTTCCTTTCATGTGCCGATCTGTGCCGACCATTGCTAGTGGGCTGAATCCCATTGTAATCTCTGCGAAGCAATATGGCCGATGCCATGCCGAGTAGTGCTAGTCGTTTCTAATGGGCTTTCTCCTTTACCACTACTCCTACAACTTGCAGAGTAGCCCTACCATAATGTTTGTGGCGTGTACTACAAAATGACAACAAAAATTTCCACACACTAAAAACTCATCATTGTATTGTAAAGGTGCAGAGATGGAGGAAGATGAAGGTGTAAGAATGCAGTACTAGGATAATAATGTACTGACGGAAACTTGTGACTGAGAAAGCGAGCAGTGTCCCACGACAAATCCTTTTCAAGTTGAAAGGAAACAAGATGAAAATGACATTGTGGAAAGATTAGCGAGTCGGAATATCAATTATATATCTGGCAACAAATGTGGAGCATCCTGTACTCGTTAAGAGTGGGATGGATCCCCGTGTCCAAGCTAAAAAACGAGGTAGCGATACGGGCGACACTAACACGCACACCTAATGCCTCATCGCTCCTACGCGCAAGGCGTGCAGTTTTCCGTCGTGACGCTGTACTGTGCAAATTAAATCTGCAACAGGGAGGTTTTATTACACGCGATGAAAGAACACAGATTAAACTACGCCTGTATTTTTGTACTTTTCGCTTGCCGCTTAAGGAAACTGGATAGGCGAGCTTTAAAAGTGCGATATTTGACCATTTCACGAATTTGTTTCGCCAAGAACACACTTAATATGACAAAAATAAAAATTAGGGGCATAGATAATTTTGTTTTTTTTTTTATATTTTCTGACAAAAAGTCTGATATGCAGAACATTTATTTACCGAGATACGCGTATCCCAGCAAACAACTATTTCACAGAAAATGCGGGGGTTCATCCCACTCTTAATACCAGACTAAGTCTGAGATGGACAAGGTAAGGAACAAAATACGAAAGGAGAACGATGTTGACACCAGCCAAAGCATAGGAGGGTTCGAGCGAATGATATAGACGGCGCGATAGTCGCCATGAAGGCGACGAAAGCATATGTTTAGGATATACGAACCGAGGTACTGCTCACATCTTCCCAAGGTGGAAGGATATATTGAATTTGGTCCCTTGAGGGATGAATACTTTCCCAAAGGACTGGAGATCGGAATTCTTCGATTCCCATGCAGCAGCACCAGTAAACATCTATGCCCACCTAAAGCTTGCAACCCACTGTATTTTAGAAATGTCCTCAACAAAACTGATGAGCAGACACTTGTTAGAAGGAAGGGCTGGAAAGCTGCATACGAAGTAAAATGAATTCCATGGCACGAAAGTAACGGAGCTTGCTATGGTAACCCATCTATATGAAACCCCATAGTTATACAGCAGTTATATTTCTAGATATACCCCAAGCTCTTGAAAATGCACGACTGCCATAAATTATGTAAAGCTTAATAGATTAGAGTGCCAACAAAGAAAAGTGCAATCTTCAATTACTCTTTCGAAATCTGAAGATAAATTAAATGTGTGCAAAGTTGAAAAAGGTAAAGGAAGAAAATTAGTAACCAACGAATGTTCTCAGTGCAAAGTGTTGAGAATTCCTGCGAAATATGTTTATCGATGGGTTTTTTAAACTTGTGGGAAGACTATGAAGTGTAAGATTTTCATCTTTACTTCAGTGGTGGTGTAAGACGTTCTGAGAGGAAAAGCAAGCAGGAGTGTGTTCTTTCGAACTAATACACCAAATATAATCGATACCCTGGGGTAGAGATCTTGGCATCCAGATGGTTACCAAGATGACCGAGAGACAGCCCCAGCTCGGCTCTAACTTATGCTCTAAAGAAGATGTACAACAAAATGAGCAGTAAAGTTAACTTTCACATGAAGATCACATTGGCAATTGCTTCTCCCCTACAGCACTTTGGTTTTCTGTTCATAGGAGTCCAACGAAAAACTCACATTCCATAACAAAAATAATAATACTGTAGTCCCGCCATCCTACGAGCGGACTTGGCTCCGCCTACCCTAGTGAAAGAGAGAAACAGAATGAACCGCAAAGAACCAACCTCGCTAAACTCAGGTAGCTGACAGAGGGGCATATGAGATTAGTGATGCCTCGTTCAGCAGTAACGAATCAATCGGTGCCTTGAGCGGACAGCTGTTTTGAAATAATCCGTAATGGCTGAAGGT